>CM076578.1:155175523-155471269 GCA_034641835.2 Pinus albicaulis | reverse complement strand
CTTCCGAGAAAAATCATGAACAAATATCACATAGTACCTATGATTTTTTGTCGAAGCTACTGAGAAAGGTCCACACGCATCTGTGTGAATTCTCTCAAGGATCATCGTGGCAGGACTATCCTTCTCGTGAAAGGTGGCTTTCACAAATTTTCCTAAGGCACACCCCTTGCACTGATCTGACTGCACAAGAGTGCCCTTAGGAAGCCCAGTAGAAATCTGCTGCAGTATCTTCAAAGCTCCATGGTGAAGGTGGCCCAATCTCCGGTGCCACAGCTCGCCATCATCCCAGCTCACCACTTCTCCCGCCTTGCATGCCATTGCTGCGCAGCCATCTACTTGTAATTGATAAAGGTTCTTAACTCAAACCCCTATCCTTCGGGTTTCACCAGTTGCCTTACTGCGCAGGAAAGCCTTTCCCTCGCTAAAGAAAACATCATATCCCTTGTCTTATAACATGGCCACCAAGATCAAATTCTTCTTCAATCCTGGAACATGCATCACTTTCCTCAATACGAAGGGTTTACCAAACTCCCTCTCAAAGGAAATGGTACCGATACCGGTCGCACTGTATCTACCATCATTGCCCATCTCGATGTGCACTCCAAGATCTTTCTCATCCAGATCTGAAAACAGATCTCGATCTCCAGTCATGTGAAAAGACGCACCACTGTCCAAGAACCATACTGATCCCATCACACTTGAGACCAAGCATGCAATCAGTGAAAAATCCAACTCAAACTGCGAGGCTAAGGCCTCTCACGCTGCAGATCCAGCAACTTGCTTATTTTTCTTCTTCTGCGGACAATTTGTGGCATAATGTCCGTGCTGGTGACAGTGAAAACACTTCACCTTAGACATGTCCTGCTTCTTGCCTTTCACACCGGAATGAGAAGCTTTCTTGCTCTTCCCCTTCTTTGCTTTGGCAGCCAAAGCGAAATTTTCTTCATCAGATGCCTTTGATGAAGATCCGTCTCTGGTATTCCGCCTTATCTCCTCTTGCACAAGATCCGAGCAAAGTCGCTCCCATCCTGGAAATTTCTCCCGACCATTGACAGAATCCTGATAGGCATGCCAACTCTTCGAAAGACCAAGGAGAGCTAAGCTCACCAATTCCTCATCATCAACAGTCACCCCCACACTTCCCAGCTCATCCCTGCATTGGATGAACTTCATGAGGTACTTGGGCATACTGTCGCCTTTCTCCATCTTTATGTGTCTGAGTTTATCCTTGAGCGCCAACTTCCTCTAGTCGCTCTTGCTTTGGAATAAATCTGTCAACGCTTTCAACATCAAGTATGGAGAATATTTTCCATGCATGCTGGATACAATGTGATCCTTCACGCCCTCCAACAGAATCCTTTGACATTTTTCCATCTTCTTTTTCCAAGCCTCAACTTGAGCAACATCAGTAGGCTTTGGGATCTTAGCTTCTATGAACTCCTTCAGCCCGTTATCATATAATACCGCCTCCATTCTGTCCTTCCATGCAACATAATTTAAACTTCCCTCAAGATCATACTCCAGTCGCAATCCGTTGAAAGACATTTCAACTTTGGCACCAAGAAAACTACTGCAAATTCGAATTCCAAGTTCTGCTGCAAATTTGAATTCCAAGATCAAAACTCAGCTGCTTCTGGATCTATGAGAGAAAATTATTTCTAGCACAGAGATCGACTGTAGGGGCATTTACTGGATATATCGCCTTTCAAAGAAAGGATGGATCCAAAGGCTACCTAGCCCGTTACAGACTCTGTCTACTGAAATAATTGTAATCACTGTAATAGATCCGATGATCAATTTCGCTTTGATACCATGTAGAAATTTGAACAATAGCTGAATTATTCACCGATATTATCCTGATTACACACTATTTAAGCTTCATGCATAATACATAACCTCTTCTACAATTGATCATCAATATGCGGAAATAGAAAGCAGTCGCATGCGCTCATTAAAACATAATCAAGCACACATATCAACACAGTATGTAATGGGGAAAGCAATAGCTGAAAACCCCCAAATATATGTATATTATAATGATAGAGAACATGTAACAATACATAGCACAATACTCCTCACAAGTACTCAGTACTATCTCCAAAAAGTTACACACAAACTAACTGAGATTTGAACAAGTCATGGGTTCAAATCTCCTCCACAAGTCTGTCTGCCTCTACTGCGCAATCCAAGTTGATTAATGATGAGATCCAAGTTCGAATCCCACTAGCTCCAACTATGCAATCCTCATTGGCAATCTCCATCAATGTGTGTGAAAATCTCATGCACAATCATGGTCAAAACTGATAGTCACACTCACCCTTTCACCCACCTCTAACACTGGTCTCCACTGAACTATCCATGCATTGCAGTTAACTGATGTGTTCTTTAGTTGATTTATGAGTTAATAATTAGTGAATTAATTAATAATTAATTCACACCACTCATCACTAGTGTATTTATCAGCTAGACTAAATACAACTAGTTCAACTAAGTTAAACCGAACACAACTCCACCAACTGTCTCATCAACTCCACCAAACTCTGCCACATGAGTTCTAACTGAAGTCAACCATGTAATAGCTCAACTAACCTTTTAGGAAAGTGTGTTTCTTCTCACTCGCATGCCATATCCAAAGCATCCAAGCATCAAATCGAAGTGCTCCAAAGATATGTAAGATAATGTTTGATAGTCTAAATATTATTATAATATTAATATTTTGATTTCATTCTATTTTTATTCGCGCCTAAAAATAGAAACCGCCTGGGCTGACATAGTGTAAAGGTCCATATATTTTTACCAACTTGACCAACCATCCATAAATAGCATCCTGCAACTCATAGACCATGATCCATATGTCTAAAAATAGACATAGTCTAAAAATAGACTTTGCGCCAAAAATAGCCTGCGGGCCCACTTAGTGAAGGCGACTTCATTTCATTAAGCTCCATCATCTTGTTGCATTTTCAACAGAGTTGATGGAAGTATTTTCTTGATTTTCACAACTATGTCTGGATCCACGATGGGAAATCTGAAGGTGGATTGTTCCTCATTTACCTAGTTTTCTCCACTTCCCTCAACATGGCCTTCGTGATCATCCATTCTTGTACCTCCAAATGAACTACTCTCAATAGGTTGAGAAGGTTGACTATGGGTTAATTTTCTTTGAAGTCTAATAGTATCCTTCTTCCCCTTCTTTGGTTGTATCACACTCGAACTACTGTCACCAGAGTCCAAGTGGACGATTACTGCGTGATGGGTCTGTATCTATTTGGAATTTCTGCCTGCAAGAGAAGGCCCAATATGAGAAAACGTTTCAGATTTATCAGTGTTTCTTCGACCCCTATTGGGCTTCGGACCCTTGCCCCTTTTAGGCATTCATCTCAAAAAATGACAAAACAAAAACTGAATAAAATGCTGCAATTAAAATAATACATAAACACTTATAAAATCCTTCAAACAATAGAAGCACACTGCAAGAAACAATAATAGAATAATTAACCCTATTGCAGAAAAATAGAAAGTTCTTACAAATAACATCCCCGGCAGCGGCGCCAAAATGTTGGGTGCAAGAATTGTGGATCAACATACTCCTTCAATACTTAATTGTCAACCAGGGGGTTTCATAAAACTTAGAGAGGAAGCACAGGAAATGGAAGAAATGATATGAGCCTTTCCTAATTATATTCCTACTTCCTTAATTTCAGTCTTGCAGAATAAAAAAGAATGATCACGCGAAAAATAATACCAAAGAAATTATAATGCTGGAATATGAAAGAAAGTACTTTGCAAGGAAAGAAATAAAAGGAAATATCAAGTTTATGTAACCAATCGTGATTGATGAAATGAATATTTATGATTATCTTTAATATATTTATATGACAGATTGATAGTTGGACTATTAAAGGTGTTTGTCTTCTTTAAGATATTCCTTCCTGCACTAAACTGTCATTTATGTACTATAGAAATGTTCTTGTACCAGAACGTTGTGCCTGTACTGAAATGAATTTTATATGCCAGAAGTATGTTCTGTACCTGTACTAAAGATTTAATCTTCATACAGGAGCTCTAAGTCTCTGGACTAGAGCACTCTATTCCTATACCAGGATATCGGTTTCTGTACCGGAACAGAGGTTCCTCCATGAAAAAAATAGTGTCCTTGTACCAAGTTTTCAGATTACTTTTGGAAAGTAAAAAGCGTGTTAACTAGGGAGATGAATAGAAAAGTGGAAAAAACTCTGAAAATAACTTCCACAAGCAGAAATATGCTTCGACTAAAATGTAAACTTGAAACAAGAAATGATCTCAAAAGTGAAAGGAAATCTTTCTTAAAACAAGAAACTCTTTCATGCAATTAAAGAAATCATCTGATTGTGACCATAGGCTTGTTCTTGTGAGGGTTTTTTATATGAATCAGATCTTCTTTTTAAACGTTTTAATTCAAAAGGTTCATTTGATAATTTAACATAAAATTTAATCCTTTCCTCGAAAGTGCAAGCACAAATCCTTATGTTATAACAATGTTTATTCCATATTCATCAAAGAAAAATTAAATCTTAAGTTTAAACTCCTGAAATTAAGAATTCCTTTATTTTAGAAATAAACACTCACTTTCAAAAACACATCAAGATCTTACAAGGGAAAATAAATAAAAAGACTCGCAGAAATGAGCCAAAGAAATCGACTTGCAGAATTGAGAAGGCGGTGGTATAGGCAGTGTTATCACTTAGAAAAATGTGAAACAATTACTTGAGATGGTCATACAGTTCATTTATCAAAGGTCTCAAGTTGGTATAGGAAAATTTCATTTTTACATATTTAACCTAACCTAAAGTTCAAGACCACGTCCAATTTATCTCAATCCACCTCCATTCAGGTCATGTCATGTCCCATCAGTCATCATTTGCTGTTAGTTTTCATTTCCCAAGCATTTAAATTTGAAAAAGGACACTTTAGCCAGTTTTAGCACTTTTTGTAGTGTTTTACACTGTAAAATAGTAGTTTTCGCTACGAAACTGTCAGAGAATGAACTAGCTACACTATGAAAAACAATTTTTCTGTCTGTCTTATCAAATCCATTGCAAGGTGTCAGTTCATGATTAAAGGTGTTAGGGTGGATTTCATTCGAGTCAGTTAGGGTTAATTCAAAAGTACAAGGTCATGTATGAGGTCATCATTATTGTTTTTTAGCATGCGTATGTCATGATTAAGGCATGAGTTGTCATCGAAACCATAAAACATTACCCAATTGAGTCTTTTTGTCATTCTCTACTTTATCCTTGCATGTTATTGGGTTTCTGGAGAGCTGTTTCACCGAGCCAAGCATGTTGCTGGAATTTTAAAGGTTGCAGGTGTCATTAATCGAGCGAGGCTAATAAGATATAAAATCACCATGGCTGCAAGGAAGAAAACCAATAAAGGTGGTCACTGCCTCAGATATGAGCCCATGGACATGAATTTTTTAAATCAAGACCCAAATACCTTAGAGGTATTTAGAAGAACAGGTTGCTTGCAATTCTATCAAATATTGCAAGGGTGCCATTTGCAGGTTTCAAAGGAGTTTGCTAACAGTTTCACTGGGACAACTTCAAAAGTGGGAATGCTAAACCTCACAGTAACACTAGAAAACATTTCAGCAGCAACAGGAATCCCTAGAGGATGGGAACAATGGTTTAAAGGCATAAAATTCACCATGCAAGGCTGCAAAGAGTTCATCAAGCCACAACATAGTGAAATTGATCTCACAAATGTTATCCCAAGGAGTTACATGAAAGAAAACTTTTCAAAGATTCCTATGATCACTCAGAAGTGTTTCACATGTGAAGGAATATTTCACATGGTCTACTCCTACCACCTTAGGCTTCTTCTACATTTTGTGGTTAAGAGGTCTTTTGACTTTCCCTTTTACTTATACAGAATTATAGGTAAAATGTCAGATAAGGTTCAAGTTAAAACAAAAGGAAACAAAACCTCTCTCTTTCATCATGGTTTGATTAAGTTGTTGGTGTTAGAGGAGTTGAAGAGATTAGGTAGAGATTGGAAATTCTTTCTATTCATAAGTGGTTTTGACGTAGATGTTGTCACTCCTAAAAGAGTTCCCAGACCTAGAGATATTTCATCACCAATAGTGGCAGAGCAGTTAGAACAAGTGAGCATGGAGATAGAGCCTTTGCAGAAGATTCAAACACCTAAGACTACACCTACAAAAACAAATCCAACAGTTAGAAAACTTGGCAGCAAGAGAGTTACAAGGATCCAAACAGTTGCTAAGGGTAACTTATTAGACATATTGAATGCAATTAATATTGAAGATTCACCCATTGTCCAAGATGAAGACATAGAAGAGGGAGGAAGAAAGCTAAAGAAAGGCAAGACAGCTAAAAAGCTAGATTTTGTAGGTGATGATGTTGGTTTCATGTTTCAAGCTAGAAAGGAAATGAAAATACATGCGAGAAAGTCATGGAAAGAAGCAAAGAGACTTAGAAGGTTTTTGAAATTTCTCAGCCACCACCAAGCATCATAGACCTCTCCTCACCTACAAAAGAAGATATGGGCATAAAAAAAAAGAAGGGTAAAGAGAAAATGACTAAAAAAACAGAATTCGAAACCCTTAAGGAGAAGTTGAAAGAGGCAAGGGAAGAGATAGCAATCTTGAATAAAGAGGCAAAGAAGCATAGAGCTGAAAGGGCTCAGTTTGAAAAAATGAGGAAGATTTGGGAGGACCGAGTCACAAGTGTCTCATAGACCTTGGAAAATTCAAAAAAATTGATAAAGTGGACTCAACCACTAAGAGGAGAGGTCAAGCACATCAAAAAGGTAAATCTACACTTGCAATCCAAGAGCAGGGCACTGAAGGATCAAGTGAAAGACCTAGAGCAGCAATTGGAGCTTATTCATGAAGAGCTGGAAAAGAAAGGTTTGAAAATGACTGTGGTGGAAGAGCCTATAGCTCAACTGATTGTTAATGAGGAAGAAACACCACAGGGGTAGTAAATTGAGATGAGATATGCCTTAGGATGTCCATAACATGTATAAAGTTATAATTTTGCAGCTGGAGATCAGTTTTTGAAGGAAATTTTGAAAAGGGAAATTATTGGGTATTTACACAGTTTTGTAGCATTTCCAAAGCTTGAAGCGAGGAATATGCTACTAAAAAACCTGTAGCAGCCTTTTTTCTTTTGAAGTTAGTTTTTTCAGGATTCAAAGAGGGGGATTCATGGTGGTAATGTGTCATGGCTTGATGAACATAATGGAACAACAAAGGAGTGAAGAAAATGGATGCAGAAGTCAATTTTTCAATGCTACCAAAACTCGCTACGAAACTGTCTTGCTTTCATAGCAAGAAATTGTTAAAGTTTTCTAAGCATCTTAAAGATATTTTTGGCCATCTGGAGACCTCCAGCATGCAAAGGGAGCTTATCATCGGATATTTATGGCTTGAAGGAAGTTCTTGTTGGGTGTGGAGCATGATTATCTTGTTTACTTTGTATCACAACATTGGACCCCTGTACCTTAAATGGGGTGGCAACGCCGCCTGTAAATTAATCGCTACCATGGGGGGTCCAGGGGGGGGCGGCAGCGACTTTATGGAGCCCCCCCTAGTAGGGGGTTTTGGGGGCAGTGCCCCCGAAGCTAAAAATAGATGTAAAATTTCCTTGTAAAAGTATAGTAATTTCTAGTCAATCTGGGCCGTTCATTAGGCAAATGATCTGACGGTAGAAGTTATGTTTAGTTTAGGGTTTTTTTCCCTAGAAGGAAACGCCTCGCTTGTATGAGGGTATTGTATTGTGGCTATGTATTACATGTGTATTCTCAGAGTGAGAAACCGAGAGGGAGACTGTGAGAGAGAACAGAGGATATTACAGTGGATCTGCTGTAGGTTTTGTCTCTTCATTTTGCTGGATAATAGAAAGGAAGGATTAGCTGTTCGGGGTGGATGTAGCCCAAACTGGGTGAACCACGTATATCTATGTCTCTCTGGTTTTATGTGTTTTGCGTGCTTGTATTTTCCGCATATTTTATGTGTTGCATTGCTCTGTAATATTTAATTTTCTAACAACTGGTATCAGAGTCGAAGGTATATTTGGCTGATAAAATCGCAGGAAAGAAGGGTTCCTAGTTCGAGTGGGAGCAATGGCAGAAGATGGTAAGTTTGGGGTCGAGAAATTTAACGGCCAAAACTTCCCGCTATGGAAGATGCAGATGGAAGATTATCTGTATCAGAAAGATCTGTACCTACCATTGAGCGGAAAAACAAAGAAGCCGGTGACCATGACAGACAAAGAATGGAACATTCTCGATAGAAAGGCACTCGAAACAGTACGGTTGTGCCTTGCGGTGTCAGTCACCTTCAATATTTCGAAGGAAACAACAACAAAGGGTTTGATGTAGATGTTGGTGAAACTACATGAAAAACCCTCGGCCTCAAACAAGGTATTTCTTATGAAACGACTATTTAATATGAAGATATCGGAAGGTGGATCTGTTGCAAACCATTTAAATGATTTTAATATAGTTACCAGTCAGTTAAGTTCTGTAGGGGTAAACTTTGATGATGAAGTTAGAGCTATGTTATTCTTGTGCTCATTTCCAGAGAGTTGGAATGGTTTAGTAATGGCCATTAGTAACTCTATCTCTGGATCTAGTACTTTAAAGTTTGATGATGATTTCCATGCTATCCTTAGCGAGGAAATATGACGGAAAATCTCTGGTGAGACATCGGGTAATGATTTGAGTGCAGAGTCTAGGGGAAGGAGAATGGAAATAGGAAAGAGCTCAAGATATAGCAGTAAATCAAGGAAAGGCAGATCGAAGTCCAGATTGGGGATAGTGTGCTGGAAATGCGGAAAGAAAGGACACCTAAAGAAATACTGTAGATCATGGAAGGGAAAAGAATGAGACGCGCAACAAGAAAACAATCATGAAGCAAATGTGACAGGTGATGTGTTACAATATGATTTGATTCTTTCTTTCAAAAATTGTACTGATTCCTAGGTAGTAGATTCAGGGGCCTCATTCCATGCCACACCTGGTAAGAAATATTTTCATGACTATGTTCAAGGAGATTTTGGACAAGTCCGTTTGGGTGATGATAAACCCTGTAAAATTGTTGGAATGGGTAAGGTTCTTGTAAAACAGCAGAATGGAAACCAATGGCTATTAAATGAGGTAAGGCATGTTCCAGATATAAATAAAAATCTTATTTCAATAGGGCAGTTAGGCGGTGAAGGTTGTGTGAAAACTTTCACAGATAAAGCTTGGAAGGTCACCAAAGGAGCCCTGGTAATAGAAAAAGGTGAAAAGGTTGGTACATTGTATTTATGCAATGGTATTTCTAACTCTGTTAATGCTTTGACTTCCAAAGGAGCAAATGCAGCATTATGGCATCATAGGCTCGGACACATGAGTGAGAAGGGGATGAAGATTCTTCACTCAAGAAATTTGTTTCCAGGTTTGAAGAATGTTGATTTGGATTTCTATGAAAATTGCACTTATGGAAAACAAAAGAGAGTCATATTTCTGAGAGTTGGGAAAGAAAAGAAGAGAGAAAAATTGGAACTTGTGCATACAGATGTATGGGGACCTACTCAGGTATCATCTCTCGGTGGCTCTCGCTATTATGTTACATTTATTGATGATTCAACTAGAAAAAATTGGATTTATTGTATTCAAAATAAATCTGATGTATTTGATACTTTCAAGAAATGGAAAGATTTGGTTGAGATTGAGACAGGAAAGAAGTTGAAGTGTCTTAGATCAGACAATGGAGGTGAATATTGCAGCAAAGAGTTTGATAGGTAATTTTCAGAGCATGGAATTCATAGAGAGAAGACAGTTCCAAGAACACCACAAGAAAATGGTGTGTCAGAAAGGATGAACAGAACAATCATGGAGCGTGCAAGGTGCATGAGATTGCATGCGGGATTGCCTTTACAATTTTGGGCAGATGCTGTAGATACTGCTGTTTATCTAATAAACAGAGGGCCTTCAAGTTCCTTGGATGGTGGTATTCCAGAGGAAGCATGGACGGGTAAAAAGGTAAACTACTCTTTTTTAAAGCCTTTTGGTTGTGAGGCCTTTGTCCATATTAATAAAGAAAACAGAACAAAGCTTGAGGCAAAATCAAAGAAATGTACCTTTATTGGATATGGTGTTAATGATTTTGGTTATTGCTTATATGATTATGAAAATCACAAAATCATTAGGAGCAGAGATGTAATATTCAATGAAAAGGTCTTGTATAAGAATCAGTTGCAGGAAAAGAAACAGGAAAAAGAAAGCAAGGAATAAACGGTTCTTGATGAGATAACTGAAAAAGTAAAGGTGCCTGAAAATAATAATAATCAACAACCACAGCAGCAGCAACCACCACAACAGCAACAGGCACCTCAAACACCTGAAAGTGGTGTTAGAAGATCTACCGGGATAAGTAGACCCCCTGAACGATACTCTCCTTCATTATATTATTTATTGTTGACTGATTCTGGTGAACCTGAATGTTATGAAGAAGCAATGCAGGTTGAAAGCAGGAAGAAGTGGGAGCTAGCCATGGAAGAAGAGATGGACTCCTTAATGCATAACTAGACTTGGGACTTAGTCAGATTTCCTACAGGTAAAACTAAATTGCAGAATAAATAGGTTTACAGGCTGAAGGAAGAAGATGGAGGAAAACAGAGGTACAAAGCTAGACTTGTGGTGAAGGGGTTTGCACAGAAGAAAGGTATTGATTTTGATGAAATATTTTCTCCTGTTGTTAAAATGAATTCAATCTAAACTATTTTAACTCTTGTAGCAGCGGAAGATTTACATCTTGAACGGTTAGATGTAAAGACAAAATTTCTCCATGGAGATTTGGAGGAAGATATATACATGCAACAACCAGAAGGATATGAGGTAAAAGGGAAAGAAAAATTGGTGTGCAGGTTAAAGAAGAGCTTGTATGGTTTAAAACAGGCTCCAAGGCAGTGGTATCTAAAATTTGACAAGTTTATGTTTGAACAAGGTTATACTAGATGTCACTCTGATCATTGTGTTTATCTAAAAAGGAAAAATGATGGCAGCTATATTATATTGTTATTGTATGTAGATGACATTCTTGTTGCAGGGTCTAACATGCAGGAAATAAATGTGCTCAAAAGAAAATTGGCAAATTCATTTGCAATGAAGGATCTGGGAGCTGCAAAACAAATCCTTGGTATGAGAATAACTAGAGACAGGAAAAATCACAAATTAACACTGTCTCAGAATGAGTACATACAAAAGGTGTTGAAAATATTTAATATGAAGAATGCAAAACCAGTTAGTACACCTTTTGCTAGCCATTTCAAACTTAGTAAAGAGATGTGCCCCAAGACCCACGAATAAATGGAATATATGTCTAAAGTTCCATATGCATCAGCAGTTGGAAGCTTAATGTATGCAATGGTCTGCACAAGGCCTGATATTGCACATGCAGTGGGAGTTGTAAGCATGTACATGAACAATCCAGGAAAATAACATTGGATCGCAGTAAAATGGATTCTCATATATTTGAGAGGTACCACAAATCAAGCATTATGCTTTGGTGGTTCAAACATTTCTCTACAGGGATATGTTGATGCAGATATGGCAGGTGACAGAGATAACAGCAGGAGATCTACAGGATATATATTTACTGTAGGTGGAACAACTGTCAGTTGGGTTCCAAAAATCCAGAGTGTTGTTGCACTTTCAACAACAGAAGCAAAGTATGTTGCTGCTATAGAGGCTAGTAAAGAAATGATTTGGTTACAAAGGTTTATGGATGAATTGGGTTAGAAGCATGATATGGGCATGCTATACAGTGATAGCCAAAGTGCCATTCATCTTTCAAAGAACTTAGCATTTCATTCCAGGACTAAACACATACATCTCAAGTACCATTTCAGACAGTTAGTATTGGAAGATGGAGAGTTGAAGCTGGAAAATATACATACTAGCCAGAATCGTGTAGATATGATAACAAAAGTTGTAACTAGGGAGAAACTAAGAATGTGCTCAGTTTAAATTGGTCTTCAAGGATGATGATGAAGATGAGAAACAACCAGGTCTAAAGAGGATTCATTTTCAAGCAAATGAAGTAGTGGTGGAGTTGCTACAATCAGTCTCCAAGTGGGAGATTTTATGTGGGGTTCTGATTATCTTGTTTAATTTGTATCACAGCATTGGATCCCTGTACCTTAAATGGGGCGACAACGCCACCCGTAAATTAATCGCTGCCGTGGGGGGTCCAGAGGGGGGCAGTAGCGACTTTATGGAGCCCCCCCCTGGCGGGGGGTTTCAGGAGCAGCGCCCCCAAAGCTAAAAACAGATGTAAAATTGCCTTGTAAAAGTATAGTAATTTCTAGTCAATCTGGGCCGTTCATTAGGTAAAAACACTCACGTAGCTGAAGTTTATTTTAGAATTTTTTTCCTTAGAAGGGAAACCTCATTGTATGAGTGGTGCATTACTGTATTTGTATTACATGTGTATTTCGGGAGGCAAGAAACAAAGAGGAGACCGTGAGAGAGAATGTGAGGGATATTGCTAAACTGCTAAAATGGATTTGCTGTAGGTTTTTTCTCTTCATTTTGCTGGATAATAGAAAGGAAGGACTGGTTGTTCGGGGTGGAGGTAGCCCAAAATGGGTGAACCACGTATATCTGTGTCTCTCTAGTTTTATGTGTTTTTTGTGCTTGTATTTTCCGCATATTTATGTGTTGCATTGCTCTGTAATATTTAATTTTCTAACAGTTCTATGAAGACAGTTCACCATTCAAAGCAGCGTTGAAGATAAGGGTCACCTATTCCTAAAAAGAAGGGTTATGTTCCATATATTTAGGAGGGATTTAAATATGTAAAGTGGTGATAAACTCTCATGTGTCTTTCGAGCATGTGATATTTATTTTGAAGCTACCATTATAACTGTTTCACAGATAGGATAAGATCATTGTAATAAATAGGAGTTAGAGTCCTATTAGGAGATAGTTTCTTTAAGGTGTAGCTGTCAGTTTTATGTTAGAAGCTATGTATTTCAATTATGAAAGGTTTCATAGAATAATTCGATGATCTATCCACCAGGCAGATCATCCTTGTTGTAAAGAATGTGTATTTAAAGACAAAGCATCAAGTAGTAAGGGGCTGGAGAACATTTGCACCAAACTGCTGCTTTTATGTTTTTGACCTATATCAGTAATACAAAGTGAAATTCTCCTTAACAGACTTGAGATTCTCATGATGTTTTAATGTCTTATTTATCTGCATCTTTATGTTTTACCACTTGCAGTAGATTTCATCTCTATTACTTAGAATTCATAACTTTATGCTCTGACTTCCTTTAGTGATGAAATCACTATGTTTTCCTATGTTTTATGTGTGAGTTGCTTTTGTTAAAGACCTCTATCTTCCTCAGCTTGCATGTTGAAGAAACTTTGTCAGTAAAAATACTGATTGTTGACTCCATAAGCCCAATGGTAGAAATCCTGCATTCTCTTCAACCTGCAATAAAAAAAAAAACAAGTTACAATTTCCATAGAGTTAGCCATCTAGTACTATCATTATTCAATATAATAAAACCCCCTTGAGAGAGCCCTCTCAAACTAAAGAGGCTAAGCTTTAGTTAGAAGTGGTTTGAAATAGTTACACTGAGTTGTTTGATAATTAGCCAATCAAGTACAATTTTTTGATAACAGGCAGTGTGCTTGCATGATTTTCACAGAAATAAATCAAGAGCCAAAAGGGAAAAGTTATGCAAGTTAAAATAAAACTTAAGTAGGCCTACACACCACAGGTCCGTCACACAATAATTGCAAATGAAATCAAACCTGTCACTTGTGAACTAATCATAATAATTAATTGATTCACATTTTTCACTTGAATTAAATTAACACACCTTTAATAAAGGGAGAATAAGTGAGGTTGGTTGGGCCCTAGCCAACCAACTCATTTCCTTGTTATGAAATCTGGAAGCTCAACCTCTAATAATCGCATCACCATAATATTGAAACAAAAAAAGAAAACAACATGGCATAGTCCTTTGTATTATATTCCAAATAAGAAAATTTACATCATGAGATCGAATCCAACCTTGAAAGAGGGCGATACTAGAAGAATTAAAATTCACGAAAATTACTATAGCATTGCTAACTATTTCCTATAAGAGTTCTAACTTGTATACAACCCTTAGGCCTACAACCATAAAAAAAATATAATAGTGGTTTAACTAAGTCTTTCGCCTGTTAGAAGATGCTAATCTAAGGCATATGGATGGAGTGATAATCTTTAATATATGCTGATTTCTCTCTTGCTCCGAGCCCAACTCAAGATGAACCGATATTCAACAAAATATCCACATAGATAGTGAGTTGTCATGGGAGTTAAAGAACCGCCAGATGGTGCAGGAATCCTACATACACCCATCCATTCTACCACAATGATTAATACGTTGTTCATTAAATACTTTAGGAAAGAAGAAATATTAGTGCAAAGATAATTTGAAGGTATAAAATCCATAAATAAATAATTAAGTCCATGACAAGCTTTAAATATGAAAATATAAAGAGAGTGCAGGAATGAGCACGATTTTGAAAAAATTACAGGAATGAATGGTTCCAATTTTGAAACAGATGTTTATAGTTCATGTGTTTAGAGTGGGATAGAGGTTAAAAATGAAGCAATTTAGCTTACCAACACTCGCATACATTGCATGCACGAAAATGTGAATAGGAATCATTATGCAACGTGGGCCACCATAGCCCAGCTCACAAAATATTTTGCGCATTTCCTTCCCTACATACTGACCACCAGCAACCCCTCCATGAGATTCATCTAATATTGCACACCTTTCGTACTCCAAAATATATCTTCACATAACTTTGTTTACACCCATATTGTACAACTAGCCAACAATAATAGTGAAGTCTATTGCACGCGCCACAAGTTATTTCTTCTGTTGCACGATATATTCTTTAGGCTTGTGTCCAGTGGTTAGGAACTGAATAATATCATGGAAATGATCGTCAACTATATTTATCACAAACAAATGCGCATCTAGTAATCTATCCTCCAAGCTAGTGGGTTCTTCACCAGTTTCAATGTGCGACAAATGGTCAAGCCCAACATTCAGTCTTAATGGTTTCACAATGATCTCAAAGTCATACTCCTGGAATATTAAAAACCACCTATAGGGCTTCCCCCCCAACATAGGCTTATTGACTAGGTAATTTAAAGAAGATTTATTAATAAACATCTTGAAATATCCTCCTAACAGGTAGTGGCAAAATTTATATAGCGCATACACCATTTCTAATCCTTATCTTTCTATTTTCGAATAATTTCATTTTGTGCTGGAGATTTTTCGACTATCATAGGAAATAGGGTGATCAATCTCTCAAGCTCTTGGCTACACTAAAATAGCTTCGAGCGCGATATAGGAGGCATTAACATGTACATGAAACACCTTAGACCAATTTGGGAAGATCAATATGGGTGCCATGACCATCTTTTCCTTCAACAATTCAAAACTCTTATGACACTCCTCATCCCAGCAAAATGTCACATCCTTCTTGAGTAGCTTCTCCATGGGTACAGCTATCAACGCATAACCCTGAATGAACTTTCGATTATACCCAGTGTGCCCCAATTATATTAAGCACAGTTGTTTGACATTCACAGGTATCTCCATATTAAAAATCACTATGATATTTTCAGGATCTACCATTAACCCTTGCTGGCAAACAATGTGTCCCAACAATATCCCGAATGGCACACATAATATACATTTCTTCAAGTTCAGTTATATCTGATACTTTATGCAGGTATCCAACATTAAGCTTAGATTTGAAACATTCTTTTTCAAAAGCCCAAAAACAGTCCAATTATCAAAGTATACTTCCATAAACTTTTGGAAAAACTCCTTGAAGGCATATACTACTAGGAATGAAAATATGGCAGGCACATTATTCAAGCCAAAGGGCTAAATGTATACTGGAAAGATCCCCACTCCGTTGCTAAGGTAATCTTACTGCGATATTCTAGTGCAATCTTGATTTGATGATACCTTGAGAAACCATCTATGAATGAATAATATTTTCATGAAATTATCCAGGATCTCATCATAAAATGGGGTTGGGAATGGATCATGCACACATGCATCATTCAACTTGCGCAGGTCTGCACAAATCCTGATTTCTCCTTTTTTTCTTCTTGTCTTGCACTACCATGGGAATCAACCAATCAGACTCTTTTATTGGCTCTATGATGCCTCTAACAACCATCTTATCCAAATATTCCTTTACCTTCTACTTATATTTTGGATTCAATCTGTATGGGCACTGCTTCACTGGGCCAACATCAGGTTTCAAGGTGATCTTCATGACTCCAAGATCGTCAATTATTCCTTTCAATTTTGAGAACTTTGTAGGGAATAAGTCCTAATACTCTGTCAGTAGTTCAACAAAATTTCCTAATGTGTCATCATCCCAATAATCTCCAATATTCACCAAATTTGGTTGCTCTTCAGATCCAATATTCACCTATAGAATCTTTAGAGGTTTTGTGACATCTAGTGAAGTGATCAAGGGCCCAACAACTACGCGATGACCCTCAGATTCCAAAATTATGATATTTTGTGGATCTTCTTCATTCTCTTCAATCAGAAGATTTCATAAATTCACAATATCCTTCATCCATGCATCCCAGGCTGGCAAAGTGCACTCTACTGTTGGATTTTTTGTGCTAAATACAACTTCTTGAATGTTATGAAATTATTTACCAATCTTGACAAACCCGCTCTCAAAGTTGAATGTTAGAATGAAACTCTCTGTTAGCGCAAACCATTCACTAGTACCTTGAAACAACTCTATCTCTAGCTACCAATCAGTAGGTACCTTCCCCAATGTATGCATGAACATGTGGACCCATTCCGGTCTCGGTTTTACGGACGATACCGCACTCCATTTATCCAAATGTCTACATGGATCATCCTTCCTAGAGTAGACTTCTTCCATTCAGATGGTTGGACATTCAAAGCGTAATCTCATCATTCATGCACATTCATCCCAGTTTCCCCTGTTTTCTTTATGAGTCTCCCACCATTGTGCTGGAGTAGCACGCAGTCCCAGATCTAGGGCATGGAATCTATGTCCTTCTAGGACAGTTATTTCAATTTCTATTAAAAACATATTTACATCAGTTAACCCATTATAAGGTGGTAATTCACATACCTCTAATGTTATGCATCGAAGAGATCTGGTCACTCGATTACAAAACAACACAAATACTTCATGCAACTGGTTCTGCTAGTTCTCTAATACTTTTTCAAAATATGAAAAGCAAGAGTTGTCATTTTCCCAATTAATACTCCCATCAACCGTTGAGTTGATCCAATCATCACTGCTCAAAGTCAGCTTATAGATATGATCAATATCATCATCAGCGTGCACAGGCTCTGTGTATATCTTTCCTTCTGTGGGATCTAGGGGAATTATGGCTCTTGTTCCATTGTTTTCAAAATCCATTCTTCGCTTCTTCAAGTTTATGATACCATCCATATAAATAGCCCAGTCTGATCCTAATAGCGCGGGATAAGGGTCAGTATCATCCACAATTTGTATAAATTTGAAATATTCAAGTACCTTAACACCTTCAATACTTACTACGACTTGCCACAACCTTCCTAATGGAATGATTTTTTGTTGATAATCCATGCACAGTTGAATGGTAGACCATTCCAGCTTGGGTTCTCCCATTTTCTACCAAGTTTTCTTAGGTAGGGAATTTACATCGAACACCAGATCTAGAATAACCTTATCCATCTCATAAGCACTAATCTGCGTGATCATACACATCTCTCACCATGTTCTCTTCTTATTATTATATATTTTTTTGACGACTTTGTGTTCTATAAGTGGTTGTTCCTTTTCTGTGTAGTTATCTATAAGGGTCTAAAGGTTCTCTACCACCTTTTTGTTGTGCAGTAAGTTAATTCAAGCTTGTAAAAATGGCTTGATTTCTTCATCTACCCCTACCTCCTTCATGGGTCTACCTGATGTCAATGTGCTTCCCTCTACAAACTCCTTTTGAATTTCAACAAAAGTATCCTTTACACATTGTAAATCAAATCCATCTTTGTTCTCAGGTTCCTTACGAATCCAATGGTCAGTATTTGCCTTCTCTCCCTTATCCTCATTATTCACTGCACTGCTCCTAATGACCACATTCAGGCTAGGATCTTCCTCACGAGATTCTGCTTTGACCATCTGAAGATCCTGCGTTGGATTCTGCGTCTTTTTCTCTTGCATATTAGCAATTAAAAAATGGAAATCTTCTCTTACATGGTCAAATTGTCTACAATACCTGCATGATATTTGCGCCAGATTTGGATAGTCGTGTGCATAATGACCAACACCTCCGCAGTTGTAGTAAATGACCTACCCCCTTCCTTAAACAACTCATCCACCTCCTCTTCCTCTTCCTTTTTTCTGAATCCACAGCGCCCAGAGGGGGGTGCTGGTGAGGTAGGTTCAACCTACATTCTATATACTTCAGCTTTGTCCAACATCATTTCAAACATTTGACAATGTTTTTCATCATGTCAAAGTGACGAATATAATCTACAAAACAGTTGCTTCAACTCAAGCATATACTTTTCGACCCTTGGACAGAAATTTGTTGCATGCAGACTCGTAACCTGATAGATCGTGCACCATACTGGAGGGATCCCACCAGATCCTGTCACACTCTTCAGCAGGCTTGGTCCTCCAGCTTTCAGATAATCATTAAATATATGAAATTGATCCTTATGATGTCCAAAAACTTTATATTGGACGCACCAAAACTCTACACATACCTCCTTGCCCTTATATTTGTGCAAATTCTGAATCTCCAAATGCATTTCTTCTAATTGAATCTAAATCTTCTGAGTTCTAGGTGCAAAAGGTGTCAGCGTAGCTTCTAATTTCATTGCAATATCCATAGCCTTAGTCTGTGTAGTAATCTTATGTTTCCCTAATGGCTGGCATAGATGTGGGAGAAGCATAGAAATAAACCAATCCTTGTGTTCGATATCATTGATAGTGAATCCACCATCTCTGATAGTGTGCTTTAGCCTCTGGTCTACCTCCCACACAGACTCATTTATCTCCTGCTGAATCTCTTTCAATTATGTAACACACTGCACATATGACTTAGGCTTCTTGAATTTTTATTTTAGGGCATATTTCAACTCATCTAGGGTGGAATTAGGGTTTTCTTGTAAATATCTAATATACTAGTCCAATGCGTGATCATGGAAAGCAGTGGCTAGCAGCGCTCTCTTAACATCATCATTATTAACCTGCTCTGCTCTCCATACAACATTAGTGACAAACCAAAATTGCTCAATATCTTCATTTCCAATATATCTGAAACTAGGTAGCTTAATAGACACCGCCATATCCGCACCTAGGGAAGGTGGAGGTGGAGGTGGAGTGGACGACTTGTGAGATGAGTGTGTAAGTGGAGTGTGTTAGGGTCCTATAAGTATAGGATTCATAATTTGGAATTGACTTATGATAGTATTGTAAAATATGTACATACCTTGCTTTCTGCAAGTTGTTTTCCCATATTTTGTAAAAAATAAAAAATATGGAAAATAAAAAAGAGGGTAAAAGTCCTAAAAGAAAGATCAAAGGACTTAAAATATATATCTATATCTATATATCTATATATATATATATCCCAAAAGAAAAATAAATAAAACATAAAAGTGTGCAAGTCCAAATGCCACTACTTTTTACTTTTTGCTGATGATTATGGCAGAGTGTCAATAAATTCCATAATCCATGATGAGTTAAACTATGTAAACTTGACATCTCATGTTTTCAATTTCCATATTTTGGATAGTGAATAAAGATTAGTCAGAAAATTTAATCCTGACTAATCAGTAGATAGTTACAGAATAAAGAGGAGCTCGTCAGTTTAATCTGAGCCCTCGAATGATATAAGGTAGATTTATATAGTTTTTATGCTTTTCAAAAGAACAAAATGTTTCAAGGTAGCAAGCTCAAGTGCACCTACAAAACGGAAGAAAAAATGTTAGATTAAAGTTGGGTAGGTAGAAAGAAGTGGGAAGAGCTTGTAAATATTTATCACTGGGCAAAAATAACTAATTTCCCATCCCCTATAGTTATTCTGCATTCTAGAATTTTAGCCAAAGGGGCTCAGAGTATTTCACTGAATTCTATTGGGACCAGACCCAAGGCTCAATGATTTCTAGTTAAAAGTGTTGAATTCCTATATTAATCCCCAATTATCATTATTTACCCTTCATTCACCCATCACAACTCAAAAACACATAATATCCCTTTTGATTGACTTCCTCCATTTCATAAAACATACAAACCCTCAAAAACATCTTATCCTAAGTAAAAGTGGTGAAATTATCAAATGATAAACTTTGCTTTAAGGATTTCACTTTACTTAGTCATATAAGTGTATTTATTGAGTAGTTCATTTTCCTTGTCATATTAATTTTTAACTTATTTTATTAACTCCCTAAATAGAGACCTTATCCTATTAATATAACTCCCTTTCTTTTAATAACCCCTAAAAACCCACTATTATAAGATTTTATGCCAAAGTAATTATCCACATGCTGAAATAAAATCCTAAACTATACCCCCTTTGGCATAAAACTAACAATATATAAATACCCCGCCCCCTATAGTTATTTAACCCCCCATGGTTTAATAGACTATATAATAAAACTAAAAATGCAAAAATTGACCTTTTTATACATATATTATGTATTTCTAAAGCGCAAAAGCATTTCTGACCTATCACTTTTTATCCTAAGTTTTTATAAAGGTAGCAACCCCCGCTCATTTATAATTTACTTACCATTCTTCCCCACATAAAGCTTAAACCAATGTTAAAGTTTCCCCTTTCCCATTATGTAAAACCTCACATTTTATATAATAGTTAACCCATATTAAACCCTCTTAACCCGCCTCACGCAGCCCCAAAATACATATAAGCCTTGGTTATATCATACCATATAGCCCCAATTATATATATAATCCCTTTTTTGTATATAAAAACTTTAATTAAATTACATATCATACAAATGTTTTTTATTATATTCCAATCCGCCACCACATGTATAGACCCCGGTCCCACCATACCTTTCGGCTGCAACTTCCAAATTAATCTGGGTCATTCGCTCCAACCTCTCAAATCCAACGACGCAGGATTGATTTCGTGTCCATAACATAAATGTACGCCCAATGCCCAAATGAACGTGAAATGGGTGGTTTTACTATTCACGCCTCCTACGACGTGGCACAATTTCATTGCATCACATTCGTTTGGAGGAAAAAAACTTATCTCTCCAGCCCAACGCGAAAACCATTTCCTGTTTCGCATTTGAAAATCTAAACCACTCCCACTTTTATTTGACCAACATTTATTACGTTTTTAAAGATTTATATCAAAGGTTAAAACCTTGGTTATAATTCCTATTAACGTTATTTCCATATTCCTGACTGATAAAGAACTTTGCCTGGCCGTGTTAAGATTCCCAAATCTATTTTAAAACTGTGTTTGTAGATTTCCTACCTTAAACTCAAATTTCACCGCAGATTCCCTAATTGAAGACCAATAAAGACCTTCTTGGCTCCAACAAGTTGAAACAAATCTCAAATTCAACAACAGAAATTGCCAAAAATAATTCCGGCAGTCGAATACCTACCATATGAGGTATTTTTTCAACATTCAGGCTTGCAATTTCTAAGTAAAAATCCTTTATAATTAAAGCCAAGCCATAATCCAGAGAAATTATGTGTGTAATTTTCCCAAAAAACACGTAGATACAGGCCAAACCCTAGCCAATTTTTCCCAGAAAATACTGTGTTCATAAAAAACCCTTTCTGAAACCAATTTCCTCAATATTATCCACTTAAAATCCCTGAAGATCAATTGCAGAAACAAGAAAAGGTTTGCAGACCTACAGATCCCCTAAAAATTCATTTTTTAGTCCAGATTATTCAGAAAACCCTTGTTTTCTGTCTTAAACCAGTTTGCATATCCCAGAAACCTAAATTGAGCAAAAATATTACTAAAAGTCATCCTTGACTTGCAAATTGCTAAATTCATCATCTGTTATAGAAAATCAACTATTGCAAATGGTTTAAGCTTGCTTTAGTTATTCAAAATGACTAAGAAATAGATGACATCCAAAGTTGGAGGTTCTAAGCCTACCAAACCTGGTGGGGATCTAAGCCTCCTAATTCAGAAGCATCAAAAGCCATCAAATCCACTCTTGCACTCACTACAAAAACCATTGTTTCTGTCAATCCACTTCAGCCACCAGTACCTAATGAAGAAACCACCCCCTTGACTGATATGGATTATAAAATCGCAGACCCTGTGGTATAATTAAATCTATTGGAGATTCACAATTGGTGTTTTGATAAGTTCGTAGATAAAGATGAAATGCCTATTTGGGAGACTAATCTACCAAAATATATGGTCCAGTAACACACCCTAGCCAAGACCTTGTGAGATTATGTCATAAACACTATGTACCAGATGAGAGAGCAATTGTTAATGCTAATAGGGAGATTCTATTTTCTATTACTGCAGAATCCATCAATGAGATGTTACAATTACAATTTGATCCCTAGGTAGTCCCTCTATCCATAGAATCATTAACTCAGTTGTATTTAGGATTAGACATTCCTAAGAGATTTATGATTTTCCATAACTTTATGCCATCTCATGTGGACATTCCAAAGCTAAATCCTCCTTACTTCACCTCCAAATTTCCTAAAGGGTCTAGCCATGTGATATCAATGCTTTCTTTCATACTAGGATACTTCAAAAATGAATTCACTGATGAATTCATTCTAGGTTTTTTATCCACTTTATCTCCAGGACAACCTCATGCCATGATCTTTGACTATGCCAGGTTTATAGCTGATAGTATCCACTATCAATTGACCAAACTACCCACTGAAGGGGTGTTCAGATATTAATCATAATTATTTCACTTGTTCTTGTTTTTCCAATCTAACAACTTTCCATTTTCATTACAAAAAATGGACTTATAGGGCCAGCCTCTATCCATTGTCTTCTGGACCACTTTACTTAGGAAAGAAAGCAGTGATTTCATTTTTACAGACTTTTCAGATCTATTCCTCCAACCAGCAATGAGCATATTATATAAAGTAGAGCAGCCTATGATAAGTGAGGACATGAAGAGAATATTGCAGTTATTAGAACTATGCAGGATGGGAGATTGGTATTTGTATGAAAAACATACAGAATTGAGGATTTTTGGATCAAATCTATTGCTTTACAAATTGCCTAAGTATTTGAGCATTAGATTTTTTGCATTGGAATACTTAAGACAGGTTTTAAACTCTGATTACATTAATTTCATGGCTTTTAAAAAGAAAACTCAGTTTAAGTTGAAAAATCAGATTGGTCCTTTTATTGTAAATAACAGAAATGTTGAAAAGAAAATAGCGAAAAGATTATCAAAGTTAAAATTTCAAGAAAGCTTCCCTTGGAACTATGACCCTCAAGGCATTCTCAGCAATATAAGGGTCAATTTCAAACTTCCTCCTTTCATACATGAGCCCAAGCCAGAGATTGAAAATTTTTCAAATCAAACAGAATGGGTGGAAAACACCTTGACAGATATAGTCATCAATGAAGAGCCAACAGGACAAATGGATACTACACAAGTTGTGGTAGTTACAAAACAGTCTGAAACTTCAACAAAAAGATGAAGAGATGAAGGAACTTATATAGCTGAGACCACCACAGATACTAAATTCAATTTGATCTACAATAAAAGGCTAAAATCCAGCTCCATAAGGAAAGAAAAAGTAATTGATGTTAAGGATATAAATGAGCTTGAGGTAAACAATTATGAGTGCTACTAAGTTGTGTTGGAAATATTGTCATTGATGGCAAAGGATAAGACAAGAGTAGCACCTGAACTATCACTAAGGCAAAAGAGTAAAGAAGAACCAACAATAAGGCAAAGGAGAAGACGAGATTAGCACCTGAATTATCATCAAGACAAAGGAGCAAAAAGGAACAGCAGCAACCAAGGTAGAGAGGCAGCAGAGACATCAGAGGAAACAAATGAAGAAAAGAAAGAAGCAGAGGCAGCAGAGATAGAAAAAGAGAAGCAAGGAGCAACATTAGACAAGAAACAGAGACAGCAAAGGCAGTGAATTGAAGTAGAAGAGTTGTTCAGAGCTGCAGAGGTGTGAGTGTTTCAGATTTGGGCAAATATGGGTTTGTTCCTGTAAGCCTATAGGCAGTTGTAGAAGGGCCATTTTATTTTGAAGATCTAGCCAGACAAGAAGTTTGTAAGTAAATGCTCTTGCATTTGAATTCATGTATGAATGAAGGAAATTGTTCCTGAGTGTATGTGTTTTGATTGACTTAATTTCTGTGTGAATATTCTTGGTTTTGATAAGCAAGTAGGAGGTAACTCTGTAATAGGATTCTAAGATCATACTATGCATATAGTTGGGAATTGATGAAATTGTTGAAATAAGCTTAATGTTATGGTCGAGCTGAATGATACGGGTTAATTAGGGTTTTTACATACATATCTGGAAGGAATAATTGAAGTTGCAATTGTTAAATATTGCAGTCATCGACCACTGCAAGGGTCGATGACACAGGGTCGAATTCGAGGTTCCACTGTAGAACGCAACATTTGAATATATCAGGGTTATATTGAATTTCAATACAGTGTTCGATATTTGAACATATACCAACATCTGTGTAAGGGATTGGTGTATTTGATTCACATAATCGATTCTTATATTTAAACCAGAATCCAGAAATTCGTTGAAGACTGAATATTGGATGCGTTAGTCCTGTGTGAAGGGTTAAATAGAATTGATGAGTTTTTGGGTCCTTTTTATGGAGGATGCAGGTGATGTGTTTAATCCTCTGTTGAATCTACGTTCTGATACGAGATCAGGTGGATTCTAGCTCCCATGCAGTCAGAGTTTAAATTTTGGAATCAAACGTGTTTAAATTACAGCGAACTCTGTTCATATGAAGCCTCAACACAGAGATATAATGAATGAAGGAATTTTAGTAGCAATGCTGGAATCATGGGTAAGGTAGAGCCATCAGTCAAATGGCAGAATGAAGAATGCGGTTGTGTAGAACCAAGAACATTCGAATAGTGCGTCAATGGAACTGTGGTGAAGGGTGAATAAGAAGAGCGAGGGCAGAGTTATATATATAGTAAAGGCGGTAAAGAATTGCGGAACCTCGAGTTAAAAATAGAACCATGATTTGTAAACAGTGAAGGCGGATTTCCAAATCCATATGTGGGTTTCGCGTGAGTTAAAACTGGTAAGTGGTATCAAGAAAAAAATGTGATATCATTATTCGAAGGACGTGTGGCATAAGTGGTAAGTTTAAAACCACTTTTATCGCGTAAATTCTGAGAAGTAAAACTCGTGCATATAATTTTCACGATGATCGTCGGATGAGCATTAAATTGAGTTCTGGAATGTAAGAAGCTATTGACCGTCAGATCTATTCGATAGTTAATGAAGGTATGAAACCCTGTGGGCCCAAGTGTTAATTGAAGTTTGGGATTTTACATTGTTTGTGAGTTTCAATTATATGGTCAATAGGTGGGGCTGAGAGCTCTAATATATATATAAATCTTTGACTTCGATTAAATCAAAGTCGAAGCTGGTATTTGATGCTGAAATGTGGAAATGTTATGGGCCAATGTTTATTGGTAATAAATGGTGGGTTAATGAATTATGAACCCAAATATGTTGCGGATTCTTGGGTGATATAGGTTGCATGGTTCAACATATAACGTGAAGCGTTATGATATGCCGAGTTTTTAATCCAAAGGAAAGGGGTTATATTATGGCGGTTGATATTCGAATATGAAATGGAATGTTAATGCAGGCATGGTGAGCATGCCTTTCTCTAGTGAATGTTGATGAGGTAAGAAATGATGTGGGACCAATGAATTTAATGGTGGGGCTTATTAAATGTTTCTTAACATTTGAATTGGGGCCATATCAATTATGTTGATATTTGGGTTTAAACCAAAGTTTAGAGCGTTAATATGGAAATGCGTATCGATGGATGGTGAGAAAATTGGAGCGTTGATTATGTGTGAGTTGATAAGCTATGGAAAATATAATGTATTTTCTGGTGCCTTGGGTTTTAAACTAAATTTTCCTTTTGGTTTAATTCCAATGTTTAAGTGAGTTGGATATCTGTCCAGGTTTGTAAAATATTGATACATATATTAATATATGTTGTGGGCCCGAAGACTTCATTTAATATAAGTGCTGGTGACATTCGATGGTGAGTGCAATGGTCAAATTCTTGTTACCAAGGTTTCATAACGTTGGATTAAAGACATTATATATATTAAATATTATTTTGGATGTGTAATGATAAAGCCGTGAGCAACATATGCATTCAAGAATTATAAGCTGAGAACAAAGTTTATTGCTTTGGGCTATTCGAATGTTAATTCGAATATGCATGCAATGGGTTTTAATATGGTTTCAAACCATAAGTTTTAAAAGGTAACCTTCGCATATGAAGTCACAAAAGTGGATTTTTGACCATAGCGCATAAGATGAAGAGCTACTTCCGCATTAGAGTTGCTAGGTTGAAACTGTGTTGATTGCTTTTTCATAGTGTACTAAAGGTGGGCTTCCGAAACTGAGTTTTCCAATTTGAGCATTTCCAATTAAATGAAATTGCATTATTGAGCTATAACAGAGATTTTAATCTTTGACGGAAAAGCTTTAGCATTAACTAAACCTACCAGATTTTAGGAAAAAGCAGGGGTACATGCATAGAAAGCAGGAGAATATGCAGAACTGAAAAAGACAGTGACAGCAGTAGAAAAGATAAACGCACAGAAAGCCAAGGGCCGAAAGAGGGCTGAGTGAAATTGATTTATGTAACTGTAAATGTGAATGTAAATGATTTAAAATTATTTTTATTGTATGTGATGCAAAGGAAAGTCTCCGTAGGAAAAGAAATACCCCACTGTAATATTGAAGTATATACATATTGTTATATTTTTCTGAATGTGCTAGGCAAGAAAACAAGAAGGTGGAAGGAAAAGAGTCATGGCTATTCACTTCAAATTCCCTGTGGAATAAAACCAGTCATGAGGTAAACTCTATAAATGACATCACACAGATATGAATAGAGAGGTTAGAGAATGGAGAAATGAGGCAGAGAGGGTAAGAAGAAGGAGGAGCAGATAGAGAAGCTGTGAAAATTTAGAGATGATATAAGGCAGATATGAAGGCTGGTGGACAGTAGTGAAGAAGGAACAGAACATAGCTGACATCCAGGTAAATCAGCATGTGTTTTCTTATGAAAGAGTGAGGAAGTTGGTGCTTCCATATCAAGTTGTAGCTTGATAGATGTCAGTTGTAGCTGGCTAAGGCAGGAGCCTCTTGTAGGTTGTAGCCTGCAGAAAATAGATGGGAGTTGGAGCTTCCTTGCAAGTTGTAGCTTTCAGAATTGAGGTAGGAGCCTCCTGTGGGTTGGAGCCTACAGAAAATCAGTGGTGAGAGGGAGTTGGAGCTTGCCTTTACATCACAACAATAATAATATGTGGTTTTCTCCCTTTTTGGGTTTCCGCTTATATCTGTTGTCTATGTGCATGATTTTTATGTTTTGATATGCTTTATCAAATCTGCTTAGTACTTGCTGCTCACATATTAAGATTGTTGTTGCATTATGTAATAAGTTGATCATGAAATGAAGGTGTAAATAAGTTTAAATTAAAGTTTTAAAAGTCCATGAATGTGTTAAACTGATTCACCCCCCCCCTCTCAGTTTAAATAAGGGTTCAAGAATTGGTATCAAAGTGGGTTCCTTTGGTGTAAGCCTAATAGCTTGAAGGAGATCTGGTTGAGTCATGGACTATCAAAATGTACCCGTGTTAAATACAACAAACTTTCTTGAATGGAGAGGTAAGGTTAAAACAGATTTAATGGCTTATGAACCTGAGGTATGGAAGCTTGTATGTGATGGCTATTGTACAGACTCTCCCTTGGTGCAAGAAAAACAATGGAATGCCAAGGAAAAATGTGTGATATATAATAGTCTTCATAACAAGGATCTTGATTTAATAATGGATCTAACCTCTGCAAAAGAAATCTGGGATAGATTTCATTTCATGCATGAAGTAGACACTAGGGGCTGCATTGTCAAAAAGGAGAAGATAATTAAGAAGAAGAAAAATTCATGTCAAAAGGAAAATGTTCAATCAAATGAGATACCTGCCAGGGTGAATGGATGTGAGTACCATGAAGAAATTACAGTTGAAGAAAAAGCCAAACTTGACATAGCCTTGACTGAAATAGAAAGATTGAAGAATGAAAACAAAGACCTTAAGACATTGGTGCAAATATGTGATGAGAGAGAATATGAAGATAAGGAAGAAATTGTTGGCTTGAAGGCACAACTTGAAGAAGCAAGGAAAGTAGAAGACACTCTGCTGTAAATAATGAGAGATAAAATTCTAGAATGTAGAAGATTGGAAGAAGAGGTGGTAAGCCTAAGGATGAAATTAGAAAAGGCCCAAATTGAACTAATTATGAATATTCCACAAATGAAAAGCTTTGGACAGTTGGACCAAATTATAAATGCTCAAAGGTCTCCTCTCATAAAGACTGGGATAGGCTATGAAGGAGAAACAAGTAAGTCCAAGGTATAAGACAACAGGAATATCATTTTTGTAAAAGATGTAAAGGATAATGAAGCAGCTCAGAAGATTCCCACAAAAGTAGAAGCTAGCAAGAACATGATTTGTAAAGAAACAAACAGAAACAAGCAGCAACATGAAAGGACAGAGAATGAGAGGATGAAACAATCAACTGCTAAAGGCTCATACGCTCCTAAGGATGAATTGAACAAATTTGGAAGATGTCAAACGAGGTTCTTTCCTACTATGAAGAATATCACATGTTTCTCTTGTCATAAACCAGGACATATTGCAGCACATTGTAAGACAAGGCATATCAAATTTAACCAGCAAAATATGCAGCAAATGAGAGGACTACCTCAAGAAAACAAATGGAAAGGACAACCACTCACCAGGTACATGAATCATTTCCATGGCTACTATTATACATGCAATAATTTTGGACATAAACTTGTTGAATGTAAACTATGTTCAAAAAGGGGAACAAAATATTATACATCAGCTCAAATGTACCTTGGTAAAATAAGATGTTATGTATGCCTCAAGCTTGGTCACAAAGAAAAAGACTGTAAACTTCCATATACATTAAAGAACTCTAGACAGATGATGGAATCTAATCAAATCAAACAAAACTATGAATCAAAAAGGAGTGCAGACATTATGAAGAACCCCAATAAAGTATGGAAGGAAAAGAGAAAAGGGGAGCCTGTTACCTCAATAACATAATGAATCCATCATAGTCTTAGGGGGAGATGCTCTAGGATGCAACGCAAATATCCAACCAATGATAGATATGAAGCAACATCCCAGGGGGAGATCAGTTCATAAATAGTCCCCATGAAAGTAGTCTAAGAAGAGCTCCATGAAATAACAACAGCTAAAAGGTCAGGAAGGGAGAGGAAAATTCCTTTGACAGAAAATATAAAGGAAGAAGATTATCTGAAGTATTCAATAGCTGACAGATTGATGGAAGGAGAGAAGGCACCAAGCAGCCATGATGGTAGAGGGAAAATCATCCATGAACATGTAAGCTAAGAAGACATCAACACATTAAGTGATGAATGGTTACAATCACAAAAATTATGTTTCAAGCTACAGAACTAGAAAGACCCATAAAGGATGATCACAGTGTGCATCATACTGCTAGAATTAACAATGAATCACATTAAGAAGGATGAGTAAGAGAAGTGCCTATCATCATTATATCATTACATCATTCATCTATGAAAAGTTCCCTTGGAGGAATGAAGTTAAATAAGTGACAAATCTCTGAGTGGTATGCCCATGAAGATTCCAAGTAAATAAATTGAAGATGTCTTCCCGAAGATCATTATGTTAGAACAGTTGAATTGTATATAAAGCAGCAATGATTCTAGAGCAGTCCTAGAAAGGAACATGCAATGACATTCCTCTGAATAGAATGACAAAATAAGAAAAATGGCTAATGATGCGAAGATGTTGGTGTGAACAGTGGAAAGCTCAATAGTAGAAACTATGAAGGTTGTCTTAACTATGGGTTCATGTGCGAGCTGAAGTGAAAGTAGTATCAATTAGTATTTGGATCAAGCAGTTTTCCTATTAGCAGAATACCAAGTGTCATCAAGGGAGCAGTGGTATGGTACATGTCCTCAAGATCATAATTACATCAACGTAGCATTCCCAACATTATCTGTGTTAGTATGATTCTTTCGTCGTAAAAGATCACTTTAGCTACGCATAACAAATAGCCCTAACATCGCTTATGGCTGCAAAATATCTTTAATTCTACTGCACAAATTCAGATCTAAGCACAAAAAGACATTAAGCAGATAAAATATAATATGGCTCCATGCATCCAATATACAAGACAAGAACAAAGTGTTTAAAAGAATGATTTGTATTATATTAAAGAATGGGGCACCTGAGAGGAAAACAAGAAAGGTGTTTTCTGGTTCTCCTCAATGGGATGGGTTCTTGAAAGTCCTTAGCGTTTCAGATCTAAAATTCCTCTCTCTTATTGTGGTAGAAAAACCCTGACAAACATAGAACTCAATGGGAGCTCACAAAGCAAAAATGTAAAATGGTGACCAAGAATAGATCCAATGTGATCTAATGCAATGAAGGTGACTAATGAATGGGGAAAACCCTCCTATTTATAACAAAATATTGGGGTGGTATAGAACTCGGTGCATGAATAAAATATTATTAATCGAATTCTAGAAGCACCCTTTAGGAATATTTTATTATATTTGTTGGAGGGAAAAGGATTCTTGACTTGGGTCAATTCCTTTATTTATAACTAATAAATAAATAAATGGTTTATTTATCATTTTAGGGAAATGATGGGAATATAATTAAATAAATAATGATTTATTTAATTATTTACAAATGATTTAGTCAAATTTAACTAGGAATATTATTAAATAATGATTTGAATAACTTATTCCTAGGAAATAATTAAATAAATAATGATTTATTTAATCAATTTCCTTGTTTTGGGTTAAATATGACTAGGAAATATGGGCAAATGTTATTTTATATGGTGAAAGCAATTTTACTTAGGGTAAAATTGGTCTTACATGGTGTACTTGGGTTCATCTAATGATAATGGGTTAGAAGACCAAAAAAAAGGTGTAACAGATTGCCCCCCAACGTACGAGTGTTAGGAGCAAATCGTATGACCGAAGTACGTTGTAAGAACTCAATCGCTAGGCATCAAGAGGGAAGTGAGAGAGAGGAATGTAAGGTAGTCTAATGTGCTGAAGGACTAGACCCGGAGGAGACGAGACTTACAGGTGCAACAAGTCTCTAGGTGATGAAGTAGTACCAGTGTTAAAGGTGGCGAGGGAGGCATACCTATGCCCGCCGATACAATAGTACAAAGAATAAGGCACCCGGAAAACCACGGAATGCAATCATGAAGCATGTGCTGGCCTAAACATGAGCCAGATAAAAATGATGAATCCCATATACATGTGATGCATGGAATAACCTTCAGGACTTATACAAGAATATTTTAGTACAGGAGATACAAATATACCCAAATTCCTCCTACACACGGGGAAGGGCTCACAAAATCTGAATGATATATGCAAATCGAAGAGGCACTGCAAGCGATTGAGGCCGATATCATCAAATGAGAGGAGCTGCATCAAGGGCAGAAATGAAGAAGTCATCCGGGCATGTGGGGGGCTACCTGCAGGGCCACCTCCGCATGAGGGTTGAGACATCTCACACACGCCCAGGAATCACCAATAACTACTGCTGCATCACTAGACCAGCAAGTGTATAGACCAAGATTAGGCTGAGAAGAGCTCGAACCAAAGTACATTTCCCCCTAGACCTGGCTTCTGGAGTAAATGAGTTGATGTCGATAGAAGTAGGTCCACCATAGGTGAGGAAATAAGGAAACCCCAACTGAGGCATGAGGGAAAAGAGTAGAGCGACGAACAGAGAGAGACTAATGATGATGATGGAATGAGGGATGATCCAAAGGGGATCATAAATAACATGAGTACAAAATGGTATCTCATGACGGAAATTGACACAAACAGGAATGAGTGTGGAGGCAAGGTGGTGCCCCCAATGACATGTGTAGTAAGTGAGAAAATCTGATTTTGAGGGGAGTTGAAGTAATGCTTTATGGACAACAGGTGTCCTGGTGAAGTAACAAAATGCAAAACAAATAGATGCTGGCTATCTAGAAGAGAAGAAAACCCGCATTTCGCAGGGAAAATGCTAGGGGTAATATCTCTTAAGATAGAGTGCATTGCGAGGATTAGGAAGGATATGGCCTTCAAATTCCTCTAAAAGATATGCCCCCTTACCAAGGTCTTTACTGATGATGTAAGGACCTATCCATAATGAGTCGAACTTCCCATGAATGAGGGTATCGTGGGCGTGGTCATATACTAGAATGAGGTCACCTTCGTGAAAGATAAGAGGGTGGAATTTTCGGTCATACTGAGCTTTGGTGCGCTTTTTGGTCGCTTCAAGAGTTTGCAATGCAACACAACGGTCTTCAGAGGCATGCTTGAGCATGATAAGTCATTGTTCTAGAGGTGGGGTATCAGGGAGAAGTTCAACAGCCAAGTGAAGGGAAGGGATTTCACACTCGATTGGTAAGACTGCCTCCTCGCCAAAGACAAGGTTGAAAGGAATGAAACCGGTGGCAGTTTTAACAGAAGTATGATAAGCCCACAAAGCAGGGAAGAGCATGAGATGCCAATTGTTTTTGTGCTTATTCACCATTCGTTGAAGCATGGTTTTAAGAATTTTGTTGACTGCTTCAACTTGGCCATTACCTTGGGGGTAATAAGAAGATGAGTATTGGTGCTCGAAACCCAATAGGGAGGATATCTCCTACCAAATCTGATCTTCGAAATGTCGGCCATGGTCCGAGACTAACTGTTTTGGAACTCCAAATCGAGCAATGACATGGTTAAAGAAAAAGAGGGCTGCAGTGGCTCCCGTATTGTTAAACGTTGGCATAGCTTCGGCCCATTTAGTGAAATAGTCAACCGCCACGATGATATATTTGTGGTTACTAGTAGATGGAGGTCAACATTCCATAAATTCGATGGCCCATTTACAAAAAGGACTAGCGGTGACGACAGGATGGAGAGGAGCGGGAGGAGCTCACGCCTTGGGGGCGAAATGTTGGCAATTGGAACAGTGTTTGACTGCTTCAATGCAATCACTGAAGAGAGAAGGCCAAAAATACCTAGCACGCATGATTTTTTGGGCGGTGGCGAGGCTGGAGAGGTGGCCACCACAAGCGCCGCTATGATAGGCATTGAGGACTTGCTCGGCTTCAGCGTGTGTGAGGCAATGACGAAGGACAGTATCTACTCCGCGACGATAAAGGTCATCGCCAATTAGAAGGTAGCGAGAGGCTTGGTGTCAGATACGTCGTCGAGCATCTCGATCGAGATGAAGGGTGAAATTTTGGGTTCGCAAGTAAGTAAGGATGTCACTGTACCAAGGATCGTCGGTGGTGATGGCAAATAAATGTTCATCGGGAAGAGCATCATTAATTGGAGTGTCTTGTGTTCTGGTAGGCAGATCGGAAATGAGTTCAGCGAGGACTAAACCTTTCTTACTTTTTGGGGTGACAAATTCAAGGTCAAACTCTTGGAGGATAATGACCCAACGAGCGTACTTCCCATTGAGGATGCGGCGACTCAATCGGAAAGCCATGGGGTTGGGATCAGTCACAACCTTGGTGGAATGCATGAGGATATAATGATGTAGTTTTTGGACCGAGAACACGACAGCTAGTGCTAATTTTTCTTCATGCGAGTAGGAAACAGGTGGACCGTCAAGGTTCTTACTGACATAATAGATCACATGTTCGATACCGTTATCATCCTCCTGGATAAGGATACCAGCAACCGAATAGGTGGAAGTAGAGATGTATAGGATGAAATCTAGGTCAAAGTCAGGGGGACAGATCAAGGGAGTGGATGTGAGAGCATGATTGAGGGCATCAAAAGACTCTTGAGCATATGTATCCCAGAAAAAAGGGGTGTGAGATCGAAGAAGTCTAAGAAAACCATGTGCGGTAGTGGCGTAGTCAGGAACAAATCGGCGAAGAAAATTGGCTTTGCCTTGGAGACTTTGTAGCTGGCGTAAGGTATGAGGCATAGGAAGTTCAAGAATGGCTTGAACTTTTAAAGGGTCGAGAGTTATCCCATATTTTTACATGATGAAGCTGAGGAGACGACCGGCGGGAACACAAAACACACATTTCAATGGGTTAAGGCGAATGTTATACTTGCGGCATCGGAGAAAAATGGTACGCAGGTCATGAAGATGTTGTGCCCAATGTTTAGAACGAGTAGTAAGGTCGTCTAAATAGGCAAGGATAATATGGGTTAAGTCATGGAAACAATAAGACATGGCTCGTTGAAAGGTAGCGCTGGCATTTTTAAGGCCAAATGGCATGACTCGGTATGCGAAAGTTCCCCACGGACTAATGAACGTAGTTTTAAGTTGATCAGCACGACAGCTAACAATTTGGGTGTATCCAGAGAAGCCATCCATAAAGGAGAGAATCTCGTGCCCCACACACTCATCTATGATTTGGTCAATAGATGGTGTGGGGAAGTTGTCTTTGGGACAAGCTTTGTTCAGATCGCAAAAGTCGGTGCAAACACAAATGGTGCCTTTTTTTTTTAGGACGGGAACTGGGTTAGACACCCAAGTGGTATATTCGATGGGGTAAATGAAACCAGCCTGCCGTAGCTTATCGATTTCATCTTTGATGGCTTCGCGTCTAGAAGGATGAATGGGTCTCAACTTTTGACGGACCGGAATGGCATCATGCCATGTGTCGATGTGATGTTCGACAATGGCAGGATCGAGTCCGGGCATTTCTGAGTAGGACCAAGCGAAAATATCACGAAATTCTTTGAAGAGTTTGGTGTAGGCTTCAATTTCTTCTGGAGTGCATTGGGCGCCCATGGTGATATGTTCTTCAATACCGGGTTTGACAGAAATGTCTATTTTAATGGTGGGAGAGATATTAGGAATATTGTCTTCTTCGAAAGCGTCAGGTGCGGGGATGGGGTTTTTGAACCAATCAACTTTATCGGGAATGAAGTCTTTAGATTCTAGGGCATATTAGTCATGGGAATGGTGTGGTAGGAAGTATGCATGATGGTGCATATCGTCCCATGGAAAATTAGGTGCGGTCATAGCTTCCATGATGTCTTCATCGGTCTGAAAGATGGGAAGGGTGGGAGGAAGAGAAGTGTCGGAGGAGGTAGAGATATGAGACACCTGATTTGGAGGGGGAAGGCTCATGTGCGTGTCGGCATGAGGGGTGACAGCAGAGTGAATAGATGAGTGATTGAGCGAACCGATGGCAGAAGGCACTAAGGGGTTGGGTGCTGAGAGACACGGGGATGAGGAAAGGTAGAGAATAGTGGCTGAAGTTTCGGTCATTTTAGTATTAGGAGGAGGAATGGTAATCGAGAGAGACATGAGTTCTGGTGGTAGGGAAGAAGGATGGCGGGCAAGCGCGGCTTCGAATTGGCGGTATGCGGCTAAAGAAGCACGATACTCGTTAAGGCGGGGGCAAAGATGGGTGTAATGTCCATGGAAATTGCACAAAGAACAAAGGTGGTTGGTGTGCAAGTGTTTAAGTTTAGGAAGAGAATCAGGTATGGTGACAGAGACTTCAGGGAGAGCAGATTCGGGAAACGTCTCATTGACCATGGTTTTGAGATGAGGTAATTCAGGACAAGTATGGATAGCATGTCCGACAATATCGCACAAAGCACACTGGATGGGATGCTTTGGAGGTCGAGGATGGGCAGAAGTGTTCGGGGTGGATTTGTCCTTGGATGCCCCCCTGCGAGCTTGGCTAGTGGCACTTGGCATGGTTTCCATAGGGAGTGGTTCCTAATGAGGGGACTGAGGTACAGGTGCAGTGGGAGAAGCCATGGGTATCGGTTGAACCGAGGTCAAAGAAAGATAAGGTTTGGGTTGGCTAGGTAGAGTAGGGGCTGGGGGGTCTAGGTACCAGACGGGTATGCCCAAGGTCAAGTTGGGGAGGGATAGGGTAGCCAAGATAGGGACGGAATGATCGCCAGGAGGGGAAGCAAGGAAAGGAATCTGACCAGCAGGGAAATGGCCAGGAGGAGTGTTCGGGGAAGGAGATTTCAAAGGAAGAAGGTGGGCTAGCGGGGGCGAAGGGCTAGGAGCTGGTGGAGTTGGGTGAGGGTGTGTTTTCTTACTAGCCAAGATGGGCTGTGCAAGGTCAGGCCATGAATATTGCATCATGCAAACATTCACCATGCTAGGATCGGGTACGAGAGGAAGGTCTAAAAAGGTTCCAAGAAAGGAGAAGTCTTTATAGATGCCAGGGGAAACACTGGTCAAAGAATCAACAGTTGGTTTATTTGTGACAGTAGAGATGGTGGACTCAGGGGAGGTCTGAGATTTTGGTTCATGGTATGTCAACTGGTCAATGGTGACAATCTTTCCATTATGAGGGAAGAACATTTTGCGGTAGATTGCGGATGGGACGACAGACATGGCATAGGTGTAACTACGCCCCAAAAGAATGTTGTAGTCAAGAGGAGCGTCAATAACTTCAACGTCGACACAAACAGTTTTTCCTGCAAGGGTGATAAGAAAATTACGAAAGAGGCCAGTGGGCTGGGAGGCATGGCCATCCCACGCACGAAGGGTGATTATGGAAGGGGCCAGCTCAGGGGATCCAAGTTGTTTCCAAACCGAAGTGGACATCACACAGGTGGATGCCCCCTCATCAATAATAAACTGAGCGACAGTGGAATTTCGAATTTTGACTGGGATTTGGAAAGCAACAGAAGGAGGAAGAGGGGGAGGGTCTGAATGACGAGCGTTGAAAACAATCAATTGGTCATCAGCAGGATCCACAACGCCCATGGCAGATAGTAGAGCCCTCTTTTGAGAAGGACAGAACTGGAGGAGTTCCAGTGTTGAAATGGCAGCAGGAGATTGGGCCAGATCAGCTACCATTAGGGGAATTTTGAGGTCTAAAATGGGCCTCCTAAGGAAATTATAAAATAATAGTGGAAAAAATCAAATAAGATTTGATGACATCATCAAATTTTAGAGGGAAAAATGGAAAAACTACTTTTTCAACTCATATTTTCAACTTATCTCCCAAAGTGTTTACTCAAATTTCGAGCGGGAGTACTCGTTGGATGCGAAATATAATTCCCCATCCAAGGAGTACCCATGTTGCATACTTTCAATGGGTCGCTACACGAAAAATGAGAAATACATAAAAAAACGTGATTACAATCACATTTTTTATGTATTTCTCATTTTTCGTGTAGTAGAGTTCATCGAAAGTATGCAACATGGGTGCTCCTTGGATGAGGAATTAAATTTCGCATCCAACGAGTACTCCCGCTCGAAATTTGAGTAAAAATTTTGGGAGATAAGTTGAAAATACGAGTTGAAAAAGTAGTTTTATTATTTTATTATTTTTTAATATTTTTACCCTTTTATTAAAAAATGGTGAATCATCCCCCATGGTTGACATCATCATCTTGAATCCTATTGGTTGTTATAAAGTTTATTTTTGTTGTACATTTTTCTTATGAGGCCCATTTTAGACCTCAAAATTCCCCTAATGTATGTTGTATGAATGGGAAACCCGACCAGAGGCAGCATTTCGGCGTAATGGTCCCCTAGGAGGATTGGGATGAACCTCGGCTTTGGGTGGAGGGAGTTTCAAGGGACCATTGGGTGTCGATAGAGGCTTTGTAGGACCTGACGATGGAGACTCGGAGACAGATGGAATAGGAGGTGTGGAATACTGACGGGACCGAGTTTGAAGGTTGAGGTCGACGGTGAGAAGTGGGTCAGAGGTCATCATGAGAATCTGGTAATCAGAGGAACCAGAAGGGGAAGGTTGAGTGGTTACCAGGGCATGAGGGGGTTGAGTGGCCACAAATCCTTGTTGAGGGAAAGGATCGGTAAACACAGCGGGTTGAGAAGTAGTGGGGGTGGGAGGGACAGTAGGGGAGGAATGTTGTCCCCGCACGGTGGCCTGAGAATCCCACATCTGCTGCATTTGTGGTAATAAGGGACAATCGTGAGTGTAATGACCATAAACACCACAACACGAACATGGCTTATTGGTGCGAAGTGGCCTGTTTGGCTTGAGCTGAGAACCCTGTGGCTGGTTAGCAGTGTGAGGATCAATACTGGAAGGATTGGGTCCACAATTACCAGGGGAAGATTGATTTCCTTTCTTCTTTCTTTGAGAAGGAAGAAAATTAGGTGCCCCCTGTTGTGCAAAGACTTGCCCTGGAGGGGGTAGTAAGTTCGGTTTCAGGGGTGGAAAGGCAAGGGAGTGGGCGGTCCAAATGTTGGAGGAGCTGGGACACTAGGTTGTGGATATGGATCAGGGGTAGGATGGGCAACATTGAGGTAAGCAGGAGGGTGGGAAAAAGGAGTAGGCATGCCATATCCTGGATACATGCTACCTAGAGGGGAAAAAGTGCCGGAGGGGCTGGCCCCCCCTGGAGGGAAGCCCGTAAGAGGTTGGGCAGAGGTATGGGATAGAGCTCCAACGATACCGTCGACAGAATGAGGTTCCCCCGAGGAATTACGGCCACCGGGCTTGGGAAGGTCAGGAAGGACGGTATAAACATAACCAGATTGGGCGTAGATAAGGTCATATTTCAAGGCTATTTGGAGGGTGGCTTCTTCAGTTTGGGGAAAATGGGATGCGACATATTTGCCAATGGGAGGTAAGAGAGAGCAAAGGAACCAGTCCATGTAAACCCGATCTTCAAAGGGGGGAGCGCAACACAAGCTCCGTCTTCGCCACCATTCCTGGACATGAGCAGAAAGGAGGGTCGAAGAGGATTGATGGAAAGAAGTTAAGAGTTCAGTGCCAGTGTCGTATCAGAGAGGGAGATAGAAATAGGATAAAAAGGCTTGGGAAATGGTCGCAAAGGTGGTATGGGAAGAGGTGGCTTGATCAACATACCATTTGGAAGCTTCGCCGGTAAGTGTGCGTTGGAAAAAACGAAGACGGATGGAGTCATCGGTGATGGAATTAGAGGAACACCACATGTGGAAAGATCGGATATGGTTAGAGGGATCTTCACTAGCAAGGCCTTCGAACTTGGGAATGTCGGAGGGGAGCTTGGTTGGCATAGCAGGCCAACTAACATCGTGGTGAATAGGATCATTAATCAGCTGATTGAAATCGGGGAAACTGAGGCCAGCCATATAAGGGAGTAATGGGGCAGTCGAGGTAGGTCCCGTAGTAGTTCCACTGGAAATGGACCCAGCGGTAGAAATGGGGTTAGGGCTAGGTCCTGAACTAGACATGGTGAAGGTAAAAGAGGGAGAACCAGAAGTAGGGGGAGAACCCGAAAAATCAGAATAAGAGTCGGAGTGTGGACTCAGGGGAGGACTTACTCAAGGACGACAGGAAGGAGGAAGTCGATCGATCGGAAACTGAGGGTGAAGGCCAAGAAGTCTTCGGGAGAAGCACCTTGGGGGTGCAATGATGACGGGAAGAAGAAAAACTGACAAGGGCAGGGCGGGACAAAATCAAGTGAGGTCAAGGGCGGAGAGGTGCAGTGACAATTGATTTTAAAGTCTTTTCCAGGTGGTGTTAACCAGGCTCTTCTTCACTTAGGATCAGTGTGTGGTGTGCGTTAATTTTAATTGTTTAAACCCAGACATTTTGAGAGAAAAAGAAAAAGTGTGTCATGTATCTGAAAATAAATCTGCAGTAAATAAAACGAAAAGAACAGAAAATTAACAGCTACTAATGCATCAATTTAACCCAAGAAGGTGGGTCTCTCAAAACTAGTCTATGAGAGGGAAAAAAGGAAGCCAGACACACAAAAAGGAGGCCAATAGATCTAATGTCAGGAGGGACTGGGATCTAAAGGAGAAATCTGCTGAAAAGTGGTGCAGAGAACAGAAAATAGGCAGAGGCAAGGTTGCTGCTAAAAAGGAGGAGATCAACTAAAAATAGAAGAGACAAGGCGGTGGCTGTGGAAATGAACCCAAACAAAACAATATGAGGTGATTTGAGAGGGAGAAGAGCTTATCTAAAGGGATCTGAAAAGGAGGTATCAGATCTGAGAAAATTAAGGCTAAAACTCTGAAAATTCAGACTTATGAAACAGCAAAGACTCTCCCGCAAAAAGTGGAGGGTACTAGAGCCCTAAAGGGGCAAGAATCCCTCTTAGTTGAGTGAATCAGATCAGAAACAGGTCTAAACGGGTAGAGACGGAGGCTGGAAAACCCTGACAGAAGCTTCAGACAAATCCAGAAAAAGTGGGAAAAATTTGCAGAAAAAATGCAGGTCGCAGGTTCTGACCTGTTTTTAGTCCAGGTCGCAGGTTTGGGGCAGAAAAGTGCATCCTCAAGCTCAGGTCACACTTTTTGGGCCGATAAGTACGACCTGTAGATCCGGCTCTTTCGGCGGCAGATTTCAGAAAAAAAATTCGTCTCAGCTGCGGCTTATGTCTGTTACCTGCGCAATAAGGCCAAAAACACACTGAAGTTAAAAATTTGACTGTTTTAAGGTTTTAGAGGGGAAAAGCACCATAGAAATAGGAAAAACAGGAAATTGAAGAGAAACCCTAGGGTCTAAAACAGCTGGATATGCAGGAATAGATAAAACGACAACGATCGTAAAATAAAACCCGTGTGGAGTCGCCAATTGTTAGTATGATTCTTTCGTCGTAAAATATCACTTTAGCTACGCATAAAAAATAGCCCTAACATCGTTTATGGCTGCAAAATATCTTTAAGTCTGCTGCAAAAATTCAGATCTAAGCACAAAAAGACATTAAGTAGATAAAATATAATATGGCTCCATGCATCCAATAGAAAAGACAAGAACAAAGTGTTTAAAAGAATTATTTGTATTATATTAAAGAATGGGGCACCTGAGAGGAAAACAAGAAATGTGTTTTCCGGTTCTCCTCAATGGGATGGGTTCTTGAAATTTCTCAACGTTTCAGATCTAAAATTCCTCTCTCTTATTATGGTAGAAAAACCTTGACAAACATAGAACTCAATGGGAGCTCACAAAGAAAAAATGTAAAATGGTGACCAAGAATAGATCCAGTGTGATCTAATGCAATGAAGGTGACTTATGAATGGGGAAAACCCTCCTATTTCTAACAAAATATTGGGGTGGTCTAGAACTCGGTGCATGAATAAAATATTATTAATCGAATTCTAGAAGCACCCTTTAGGAATATTTTATTATATTTGTTGGAGGGAAAATGATTCTTGACTTGGGTCAATTCCTTTATTTATAAATAATAAATAAATAAATGGTTTATTTATCATATTAGGGAAATGATGGGAATATAATTAAATAAATAATGATTTATTTAATCAATTTCCTTGTTTTGGGTTAAATATGACTAGGAAATATGGGAAAATGTTATTTTATATGGTGAAAGCAATTTTACTTAGGGTAAAATTGGTCTTACATGGTGTACTTGGGTTCATCTAATGATAATGGGTTAGATGACCAAAAAAATGGTGTAACAATCTGCATTACTAAAGCATGAAAAGGTCAATAACAGTGCTAAAGGATCACTATTTTGTTTACACTTGAAGCATTATATTGAGCATTGAAGAAGTTTCTATTTCTATATATAACTGCATGCCTTCCTGAAGTCAGTACATATATATCTTCAAGGCCTCTCTCTTAAGATCATTCATAACACCGTGTGAAGTCTATTTGTTGAGATTTCAATTAAACATCTTGAATATGTTTTGTGGAAGATCATCATGATAGAACAGTTAAAGTATCTGAATTATGAAGGACTAGTTGTGTTGATCTTACATTTGAAGCTCAAGAGTCTGTTATTGATCCATTGTTCACATCAGTACCAAGGACCTTTCAGTCTTTAAGTGTAATATCCCTGTCAGCAGTCTAGCACATATCACCAACAACAGGCAGTAAAGGTGAACCACAACCACAAAAGATATATTGGCATCATCATATTTGAACAGATGTGTACTGTAGATGTGTATTGCAGAAAAAGACTTACTCCATCTACAACCTTCCTCAATAGATATGCATCGTAGATGAAGATTATAATATAGACTGAAGTATAGTTGGAGCAAACTTGATATGTCACATGGAGCATTCACAATCTTTAAGTATTGATCCAATGATGCATCTCTAAGCATAATAGTCTAACTATATAAGTATGTTCTATGAAGTGTCATTATCTTCACTTTCAGCTTTATACAAGTGAAAGGAGTCTGTGCTTTGGGATGGTATCAGCTTACTGTGTATTTCAATGATTCTCAAAGTGTTCTCCCAACAACTCTTGTACACCAGTCTAGAGCAGCAAGGTATAAAGTCAAAAGAAGAAGGCCTAAACACAACTCAGAGAAAATAAATGAAAAGATAGAATCTACGTTGGGAGATGTGCAACCCTTTGCCATTGATGTCAAAGGGGGAGGAAAAACAAGAAAAATAAGATAGACAGAGGAAGACAAAACACACCTTTCAGAATGAAAGGGGGAGGAAGTCCTGAAGGAAGTTTTGGAGTATTGGTGGAGTATTTCCATCAATGCCAAAGGGGGAGACTATTGGAAATATTGTCTTTGATGGCAAAGGAGAAGACAGGAGTAGCACCTAAACTATCACTAAGGAAAAAGAGCAAAGAAGAACCAACAATAAGGCAAAGGAAAAGACATGATTAGCACCTGAATTATCATCAAGACAAAGGAGCACAAAGGAATAGCAGCAACCAAGGTAGAGAGGCAGCAGAGACATCAAAGGAAACAAATGAAGCAGAGAAAGAAGCAGAGACAGAAGAGATAACAAAAGATAAGCAAGGAGTAGCATTAGAAAAGAAACAGAGGCAGCAAAGGCAGTGAATTGAAGTAGAAGAGATGTTCATAGCTGCAGAGTGTGTGAGTGTTTCATATTTGGGCAAATAGGGGTTTACTCTTGTAAGCCTACGGGAAATTGTAGAAGGGCCATTTTATTTTGAAGATCTAGCCAAACAAGAATTTTGTAAGTAAATGCTCTTGCGTTTGAATTCATGTATGAATGAAGGAAATTGTTCCTGAGTGTATGTGTTTTGATTGACTTAATTTCTGTGTGAATATGCTTGGTTTCGATAATAAAGTATGAGGTAACTCTGTAATAGGATTCTGAGATCATACTATGCATATATTTGGGAATTGGTGAAATTGTCGAAATAAGCTTAATGTTGTTGTCGAGCTGAATGATACGGGTTAATTAGGGTTTTTACATACATATCTGGAAGGACTAATTGAAGTTTAAATTGTTAAATATTGCGGTCATCGACCATTGCAAGGGTCGATGACACAGGGTCGAATTCAAGGTTCCATTGTAGAACTCGACATTTGAATATATCAGGGTTATATTGACTTTCAATACAACATTCGATATTTGAACATATACCAGCATCTGTGTAAGGGATTGGTGTATTCGATTCACATAATCAATTCTTATATTTAAACCACAATCCAGAAATTCATTGAAGATTGAATATTGGATGCGTTAGTCCTGTGTGAAGGGTTAAATATAATTGATGAGTTTTTGGGTCCTTTTTATGGTGGACGCAGGCAATGTGTTTAATCATGTGTTGAATCTGCGTTCTGATAAGAGATCAGGTGGAGTCTGGCTCCCATGCAGTCAGAGTTTAAAATTTTCAGTCGAATGTGTTTAAATTACAACGAACTCTGTTCGTATGAAGCCTCAACATAGAGATCTAATGAATGAAGGAACATTAGTAGCAATTCTGGAATCATGGGTAACGTAGAGCCATCAGTCAAATGGTAGAATGAAGAATGCAGTTGTGTAGAACCAAGAACATTGGAACAATGCGTCAATGGAACCGTGGTGAAGGGTGAATAAGAAGAGCGAGGGTGGAGTTATATATATATATTAAAGGCACTAAAGAATTGGTGGAACCCCGAGTTAAAAATGGAACCATGATTTGTAAATAGTGAAGGTGGATTTCCAAATCCATATGTGGGTTTTGCGCGAGTTAAAACTGGTAAGTGGTATCAAGAAAAAAAATGCGATATCATTATTCAAAGGACGCGTGGCATAAGTGGTAAGTTTAAAACCACTTTTATCGTGTGAATTCTGAGAATTAAAACTCGTGCATCGAATTTGCGCGATGATCATCAGATGAGTGTTCAATTGAGTTCTGGAACGCGAGAAGCTATTGACCGTCAGATCTAATCGATAGTTAATGAAGGTATGAAACCCTGTGGGCTCGAGTGTTAATTGAAGTTTGGGATTTTAAATTGCCTGTGAGGTTCAATTATATGGTAAAAAGGTGGGGCTGAGAGCTCTAATATATATATAAATCTTTGACTTCGGTTAAATCAAAGTTGAAGTTGATATTTGATGCTGAAACGTGGAAATATTATGGGCCAATGTTTATTGGTAATAAATGGTGGGTTAATGAATTATGGACCCAAATATTTTGTGGATTCTTGGGTGATATAGGTTCCATGGTTCAACATATAACGTGAAGCGTTATGATATGCCGAGTTTTTAATCCAAAGGAAAGGGGTTATATTATGGTGGTTGATATTCGAATATGAAATGGAATGTTAATGCAGGCATGGTGAGCATGCCTTTCTCTAGTGAATGTTGATGATGTGGGACCAATGAATTTAATGCTGGGGCTTATTAAATGTTTCTTAACATTTGAATTGGGGCCATATCAATTATGTTTATATTTGGGTTTAAACCCAAGTTTAGAGTGTTAATATGGCAATGCATATCGATGGATGGTGAGAACATTGGAGCGTTGATTATGTGTGAGTTGATAAGTTGTGGACAATATAATGTATTTGCTGGTGCCTTGGGTTTTAAACTAAAGTCGCCTTTTGGTTTAATTCCAATTTTTAAGTGAGTTGGATATCTGTCCAGGTTTGTAAAATATTGATACATATATTAATATATGTTGTGGGCCCAAAGACTTCATTTAATATAAGTACTGGTGACATTTGATGGTGAGTGCGATGGTCAAATGCTTGTTACAAAGGTTTCATAACGTTGGATTAAAGACATTACATATATTAAATATTATGTTGGATGTGTAATGATAAAGCCGTGAGCAACATATGCATTGCTGAGAACGAAGTTTATTACTTTGGGCTATTCGAATGTTAATTCGAATATGCATGCAATGGGTTTTAATATGGTTTCAAACCATAAGTTTTAAAAGGTAACCTTCACATATGAAGTTACAAAAGTGGATTTTTGACCATAGCACATAAGATGAAGAGCTACTTCCGCATTAGAGTTGCTGGGTTGAAAATGTGTTGATTGCTTTTTCATAGTGTATTAAAGGTGGGCTTCTGAAACTGAGTTTTCCAATTTGAGCATTTCCAATTAAATGAAATTACATTATTTAGCTATAACATAGATTTTAATCTTTGATGGAAAAGCTTCAGCATTAACTTAAACTACCAGATTTGAGGAAAAAGCAGGGGTACATGCATAGAAAGCAGGAGAATATGCAGAACTGAAAAATACAGTGATAGTAGCAGAAAAGGAAAATGCACAACAAGCCAAGGGCTTAGTGAAATTGATTTATGTAACTGTAAATGTGAATGTAAATGATTTAAAATTATTTTTATTGTATGTGATGCAAAGGAAAGTCTCCGTAGGCAAATAAATACCCCACTGTAATATTGAAATGTATACAGATTGTTATATTTTTCTGAATGTGCTAGGAAAGAAAACGAGAAGGTGGAAGGAAAAGAGTCATGGCTATTCACTTTGAATTCCCTGTGGAATACAAAAAGTCAGGAGGTGAACTCTATAAATGATATCACACAGATATGCATAGAGAGGTTAGAGAATGGATAAATGAGGCAGAGAGGGTAAGAAGAAGGAGGAGCAGATAGAGAAACTTTGAAGATTCAGAGATGATATAAGGCAGATATGAAGGTTGGTGGATATCAGTGAAGAAGGAACAGAAGAGAGCTGATATCCAGGTAAATCAGCATGTGTTTTCTTATGAAAGAGTGAGGAAGCTGGTGCTTCCATATCAAGTTGTAGCTTGATAGATGTCAGTTGTAGCTGGCTGAGGTAGGAGCCTCCTGTAGGTTGTAGCTTGCAGAAAATAGATGGGAGTTGGAGCTTCCTTGCAAGTTGTAGCTTGCAGAATTGAGGTAGGAGCCTCCTGTGGGTTGGAGCCTACAGAAAACCAGTGGTGAGAGGGAGTTGGAGCTTTCCTTTACAGCACAACAATAATAAGATGTGGTTTTCTCCCTTTTTGGGTTTCCACTTATATCTCTTGTCTATGTGCATGATGTTTATGTGTTGATATGGTTTATCTAATCTGCTTAATACTTGCTGCTCACATATTAAGATTTTTGTTGCATTATGTAATAATTTGATCTAAAATGAAGGTGTAAATAAGTTTAAAGGAAAGTGTTAAAAGTTCATGAATGTGTTAAACTGATTCACCCCCCCCCCTCTTAGTTTAAATAAGGGTTCAACAAGTTGCAGAGTACCATTATTAACATGCAAGATCAAATGAAGTTGGACAAAGGCTCTTTGTATGCTAAAGATCTAAGGATTAAAGCCGTAGAAGACTTAGTTTTTCAGGTGGGAGTTGATCCTTCTAATGTTCCAACAAAATAAATATTAATTAAAAAGAAAAATGAAGACATTGCAACTTTGATGAAATAGTTGAAGCTTCCTCAAAGTGAGAACCCTCAAACTAAAGAAATTCTTCAAGAACAGACAGAAAAAGAAGACATGATGCAGTTGATTATCAAACTAACTGCTCAAATAAAAGAAATGGAAACACAATTGGATCAAATTTTGAAAGAGAAAGAAACTGTCAAAGAAGCTGAAGCTCCAATTATTCCCGCATTGATACCAGTAATTACCACAGTTGTGACCTCTACATTGGGAGAAAAATTAGCACCTAAGGAGCCATTGGCAACTGCAGTGCTAGTGCATTCAACTACAACATCAACCACTGATTCTTCAACAACATAGGTACAACACACAGATGATGCAGGGAAGATAGTAAAGGCTATGGAGGAAATGTCACAGAAAACCAATGAGATTAATAGTTTGAAAAAGATGATTCATAATCTGGAAGCCTCCAACAAAATAGCATTAATCAATGCCAAAAATCATGAGAAAAGGGCCAAAAGGCTTCAAGAGCAAATCAAAAGCCTACAAAAAGACTTGAATTTCACTAAACAAATTTCTTACATAATAAATTAGCTTTGGAAAAATATAATTGATGTCATTCATCTCCAATGGCCTTCAATTCAAATTATCTATGAACAGAGAGACCTACTTCTAGTATCCCAAGTGGAAATCCAAAAGACAAAAGAAGAGTTAGCAAATAATCCAGCACAAGCTTTGAAGCTCATCACTTTCTTGAATAGTAAAAATAGAGAATAGTTAGAAGAGTTACAGGTACATGATAGAATAGAGACCATTTTACAGATCAAGAAGTAACTGACAAAGAGAAATCTAATGAACAATTTAGAGGAAAAGTGTGATGCAATTAATATTTCTATAACCACGTTTTTAGCAAAATACACTATGCTGAGACAAAATGGTCTTCCAAATATTTATGTCTTCAATGAAAAACTAATGGCCAAAAAATATTATGACAAGAAGATAAGGGAATTTTCAAAATAACAAATCAACAAGCCACTGCCACAAGGCTCTCCCAGAGGAAAGGTCATTCTTCAATATATTGAAGACTTGTTTTTTCTTCAAAATGAGATCAAGCATCTTTTTGTCTTTAAGCCTAATTTTTCCAAGTACACAAATGCTGATGAAAACTTTAGAAAGTTCAAAAATGTGACAATACCAAATGCAGAGCAATGGCAGGCTTTTACAGATTTAATGTAGCATTGAAAAGGCAAAACAATGAAGAGAACTACATGAGAAACAGTCCAACAAAAGTGAAACCAAAAAGACAGTCAGCTAATTTTTTACTGAATAGAGGCTTATTTTTACAGTAGTAAAGAGTAAAAATATTAGTCAAAGTGTATCAGGGTTAAAATCACAACGTTAACGTGTATCAGAAGAAAGAGTATCAGTGAAGGCAGCTCAAACAAAGATATTTCCTAAGTAGCCAGGAAGCAGGACAACTTGCCAATAAAATCTCCTTGGTTAGATATAGTTGTTTTATATATTTTGGATAAGAGGACAGCGTTCTAATTTGTTAAGCAGTTGTCCCTCTTATCTTGAAAATATATTTTGTATTTCCTAAAGATATTCATACATCTCTCTAGGATATTTTTAAACAATATTTTGTATAAATAATTCTGCATTAGAAGTTTTAAGTGTGGAATAAAATTGCTAAGACTACTATAGACTTTTGCTGATACATTGGAGGCTCTCATGTGTTGAATTCAAAGTAGCAAACTAGAAAAAGCTAAAGTGGCATCATAATTCAGGATTCATGCGATAAGTTGAAGAGTGAAGTACATTCTTCTTGTCATTGTTTCTTTTCCGAGTTTCGTGCAATTCATTATGTGTTTGATCTATCTTAATGTGTAACTAGGAATATTACTACAAGACTAGCCTTTTGCTCCCTGTTCTTAACTAAGTTACCATTTAAATGTTTTTTGTTGATTTCCAGTGTTAGGAATCCTTCATTTCTCCTACTCCCGTTTGACCTCTGCCTCATTCTTCCATTTTCCGGATCAAAGGATCCTTCATTGCCCTTTATCTCGATCACACCATTTCATCAAAAACCTTTCCCCATATCTATGAGGGTTATCTACCTTGCCCTAAATACATTTTCACCCCTTTAGTCCTGCCTTCTAGTACTGCTATCTAGACTTAGACTCCATAGCCCAATAGACAAGTAGTTCTCTCCTTAGTTTAATCCTAAGTGATTTTTACCCACCAAAATATTTAAACAAAACCAATTGTTCTATCATAACTAGCCTAAAAACATAAATAAAAAACAAAGATAAATCTTAAAGAGAGAGCCCTCTCTGAATTCTAGGAAGGCTAGGTCCTAGAATTTGACGTAGGTTTGTTGTTACCCGTAGTTTTTTAGACTAAAAACCAAAAGCCCACAAGTTTGAGAAATTACTAGGTGATAACATACTGGCAACCATACTGGGGACTCTAACCAACCTCCAGTCTTAAATTTAATCTTAAAGGAAGATATTTCATTTATATTTTTACTTTAAGGTTATTTTTTAGATGTTGTGGGTATTCATAAAAATAATTTTGGCTTCTACGAAAACCTACTATACCAGGTCTAATCCAGATCCTAAGCCTGCAGTTATAGTAGATAACCCAAAATAGATTGGAAAGAACAAAAAACAAACTGTCAATTTAGAGACTGAAGTACCATTAAGAAAAGAAAATTCTTTACCGAAAGAATTAGTGAGCTTAACTGATATTGATTTTGATTTCAAGTTTGAAAATTCATTGTTTAAAAACAAATCTGAAACTGATTTGAAAGATACTATCATAGATCCTGTTTTTACTTCATTTTTTAATGCAAAATAGAAAATTATTTCAGAAAAAATAAAATCAGACAAATCTGAATCTCGAAGTCAAATAGAAAGGATTAATGTTACACTGATTAAGGACATTGATGAAGCTATTAAATTAGCCCATTTATTATCTTACATCAAGCCTCCAGTTTCTCAATTTCACACAGCAATAATCCCAGCAGCAGATTCAACTCTGTATGTTGTCACCTCATTTTTAGATTACACTGCAAGTTCATCTACCCAACAATTTATTCCTTAGTTTCCTTTGCAGCCTAGGATAGTATTTCCCTCATCCACTCAATCCACTGCATCCACTAGTTTTATAAGCACTGCATATTTATTTCCAACCAATTCCATATATATACCAGCCTCTTTTCCAAGCTCTTCAAGTACAGCTTTCAACACATCCACTACCATATCCAGCACAACCCTTATCATTTTTATCATACCTCCCAGCTTAGCAAAGCTTCAGGCCATGGCTGTCAGGTATGCTCCCCTTGTCTTGCCTCAAAACGTCAATGATATGCCCCAAGATTACCAAAACAATATACCACTATTTGATGCCCTGTCACAATATACTGCTCAACAACATGTCACAAAAATGACAGACTACTGTGGAATTTATGAAATTGATGAATCGAATGTCCAGATGAGGTTATTTGCTCGAAGTTTGACAGGAGAAGTTAAGAAATCGTTCAAAAATTTAGCTGCTGGTAGTATAGCTAATTTAGCTTCATTTCATAGAACATTTTTAAATAAATGGGAAAAGAAAAAGAACCCCCTTCAAATTTTGTCTGAGTTTGATGCTTTAAAAATATCTCCTAATGAGTCTGTTCAAGATTACTGCACTAGGTATAACAGTATCTATAATTCTATTCCTGCAGATCTTAAGCCTACACCTTACTTTGTACTTCTTAAATTCCCTGATGGATTTGATCCAGAGATGGCCTATAAATTAAGAGAAAGAGATGTTGAAACATTAAAACAGATGCAATTAGATGTTTTTAGTGGAGAAATTAATATTCTAGCTAGAAAAGCCATACTTAGGAATGAAAGAAGAGTCATAATTAAAGAAGAAAATTCAAACTTAGATGTTAAATTAGATTTTTTTGCTAAAACTTTAGAAAGGGTAGTTGAAATATTAGATAATTTAGATAAAAAACCTCAATGGGATAATCAACCTCAGATCAGAAATCCCAATTTTAGAAAAAATAGCAACCTTGGAAAAGCTAAAGAAGCTGCTCCAGATCAAAACATTAGACCCCCATTTCAAGAGAACTATGCTGAGAGTTCTCAAAATAATGATGAAGATGAGGATAACATCAATCTAATAATGGGGATAGATGAAAACAACACTATTTTCCTCACTCAGGAGGATCAAGAACTTTTTGAGCTTCAACAACTCAAAGTAGAATCTAGTGAATCCTTTGATTACAAACAGGGTTATGACTTTCCTATTAATGAAATTCACAGTTAGTATAACCTTAGAAGCAAGAAAAACAATGAATCTTCTACAAAAAACAATTCTCAAAATCAAACTAAAAAGAATGTATAAGCCCCAAAAACAAAAGTTTTGAAAACTCTCCCAAGGGAAAACAAGCAAAATTTCAATCCTTCCAGTCCAAAAAAATTTCCAAACCCAAAAATTATTGACGTCACTGATGAAGTGGCCCAATATTCTAAATATGAGCCAAAATCTAATCCTAAAAAAACCTCTAATTCAGTAAAAACAACAATTCCTGATCCTAAAAAGCGTCTTGTTGATTCTAAGTCAGTAAATCCCAAAACTGCTAATATAAAAATAGCTGCTAAAAATTCAAATTCTGACAGAACATCTGCTGCCACACAAACTGTCCCTAAAAAAAGAATTAAAAATAGAAAAAATCAAGAAACTTAGATAGAGAATATTAAAACAACTGAAGATAAAAGTACATCTGTTGAAATTCAAGAAAAACCAACTCAGATAATAGTTACAAAAGATGAATTAATTCATATTAATAAGTCTCAACCCTCATTCAATATTCAGACTGAAATAGCTAATTTAAAAATAACAATTCCTTTAACTGAATTGGTAAAGAATGACTTATATAAATAAAAAATTACTGAGAATCTGAATATGAATGATGGTGAAGATGCCATTAATTTGAATGATGATCAACCAGAGTTGATATTTGGCCCTGATGTAAATGGTAAGAATTCAGATGGATCAATTCCTCATTTCTATATCAGTCTTACTATTCACGATCAGATTTTACACAATGCTATGTTAGATTCAGGAGTTTCCCACAATTTAATGCCAAAAGCTATTATGGAAACTCTTAATATAGAAATAACCAGGCCTTATAAATATTTTTTCTCTTTTGATTCCAGCAAAGTTAAGTGCATAGGATTTATCAAAGAATTATGTGTGAATTTGGTTCAGTACCCTGGTAAGAGCATGGCTATGGATATTGTAGTAGTTGACATCCCACCAAAGTATGGTATGCTTTTTTCACACTCATGGGGAGAAAAGTTGCAGGGATCTATACAATTAGACATGAGCTATGCTAATATATCAGTATTTGGACAACCCAAGAAAATTTGTAGGGAAACTTTAATGAAATTCATGGTCAACAGTGCAGAAAGATGCATAAATTACCCCATTTATTCAACACCAACTGACCTTTATTCCTTCATTTTATGTAACTCTGACAACAAAGAAATCCAAACAGAAATAATTGACATAAAGCCAAAACCAAAAAATGACAATATTTTTCATGAAGCCCTTTGGCACTTAGACTCTGATGGCTCTATGAACAAAACAGGGGCAGGAGCTGCAATATGGATCACAAACATCGAGACGGGTCAATTAGAAGGACATTCCTTTAGAATCAACTTCAAATGTACTAATAACATGGTAGAGTATGAGGCACTTATTTTAGGCCTCCAAATCATCAGAAATTCAGGAGGTAAAATAATTTTAATCATGAGAGATTAAGAATTGATCATTAAGCAAGTGAATGGAGATTATTCTGTTCATAATCCTATATTAGCCAGATATAGAGATGCAGCAATTGATTTATGTGAAGATTTATTGGAATGTAAGTTTGCTAATATACCTAGAAAATAGGACATTTAAGCACATTTCCTAGCAACCTTTGCTAGCACATGTAACTTACCTTTTCAACCAACACATAGTTATACTGCTAAAGTTAAATATAGACCCATTATCCCAGACAATGTCAAATACTGACAAATTTTCTCTGAAGATGAACAGATTTACCATTTCTTGAGTAATGTGGAATAATTTCAAAATTGTAAGATAGATTCAGATTGTAATATAGATTCAGATTTTAATTGTGAAATAGATAACATAGATATACATAAATTTAAAAAACCCACTGTATTTACGCAATCTGACATTGATAACTTAGAGAAAGCAGATGTAGAGGAAATCATTGAAGAAGAAATTGACATGTTAGATTTGAGAGATAACTTTTTTCCTAAAGTTTTAACTCATTTGGAGGACCTTTTTGATTCCAATGATGTGCCTAAAAATCCAAAAATGGAACCAGTAAGGTCTGACATTGAGGAATGTAACATTGGGACAGAATTAAAGCCAAAAATGATTAAACTGTCAAAATCTTTACCTCCTCAAGAAAAAGAAAAATACATTGAACTTTTAAAGGAATATCAAGATGTGTTTGCATGGAGTTATGAAGATCTTAAAGCTTATGACACAAACATAATTCAACATAAGATTCCTATAAAAGATCATCAGAAACCATTTAAGCAAAAATTGAGGAGGATTAATCCTGTCTTATTACCTTTGATAGAAAATGAGGTTAAATGCATGTATGATGCCCAAATAATTGCACCAATCAAATATTATGATTAGGTATCAAACTTAGTACCTACCAGAAAGAAAACAGGTGAAATTAGATTATGTGTAGACATTGGGAGTCTCAATAAAGTATCATTGAAGGATAATTACCCTTTACCCAAGATGGATCATATTTTACAAAGGGTAGTTGGTTCTTCCAGGATATCTTTGTTGGATGGTTTTTCAGGATATAGCCAAATTCTTGTTCAAAAGGAAGACCAAGCTAAAACAGCTTTTACCACTCCTTGGTGCACTTTCATGTATGTGAAAATTCCTTTTGGTTTGATGAATGCTGGAGCTACCTTTCAGAGGGATATGGACATAGCCTTTGCTAAGGAAATACACGACTTCTTGGTTATTTGTTTAGATGATATTACTGTCTTTTCTAAGTCAAATAATGAACACTTGGATCATTTGAGATAAGTTTTTATTAAATGTAGAAAATTTGGTAGATTTTTAAACCCTAAGAAAAATATTTTTGGACTAGAAGAAGGAAAATTACTAGGACACATAATTTTGAAGGAAGGTATTAGGATAGATCCTACAAGAATAGAGGCCATTCTAAACATTCATTCACCTAGAAATATCAAAGAGTTACAAGCATTTTTAGGTAAAATCAATTTTTTGAGAAGATTTATTTCTAACTTAGCAGAAATCATCAGAGAACTGAATAATATGCTTAAAAAAGACTCGTTTTTAAAATGGGCAGTTGAAGAAAAAAAATCATTTGAATATATTAAACAAGCTCTAACTAAAACACCAGTCTTAATCAGTCCTGATTTCAAAAAAGACTTTATAATTTTTTTCATTTTCCTCAGAGCATACCATTGTTGCAGTTCTACTGCAGAAGAATGATTAAGGTTTTGAACAGCCTATAGCTTTTTTCAATAAAACCCTTAGAGATGCACCTTTGAAATATAACATAATGGAGAAACAAGCTTTAGCCTTGGTTAAAGCCATAAAATATTTCATAGTTTACATTCTTTACTCCCACATTATTGCCTATGTCCCTAATTCTATAGTAAAGGACATTCTCACTCAGGATGGTCCTAATGGCAGAAGAGGAAAGTGGTTTGCCAATATCCTAGAATATGACATAGATATTAAACCAACTAAACTCATTAAAGGATAAGGATTAGCCAGATTGATGGCTAAATCAAATTGCAATTCATTAGATATAAATTTTATTGCCCAGGTTGATAACCAGGAAGAGATGGCAATTCCATTGATCAGTGAAGCCTTTCTAGACTCACCATGGTACTCAGATATTATCTTTGTACTTACACATTTACAAGCTCCTCCTAGATTAACAAGGACTAAAGCTAGATTTATTAAACTTAAAGAAATGAGATTTTGTATTATGAATAATGTGCTTTTTTGGAAAGAAAAAAGTGGGATATTATTGAACCGTTTACTAAAATTAGAAGCTAACAGAATCCTTGAAGAATTTCATGCAGGTGATTGTGGAGGACACTTATATTGGAAAATTACTGCAAATAATATTCTTAGAGCTATTTTTTACTGGCATACCTTATTTGTTGATGTTAATAAATTTGTTACTTCATGTCACAAATGTCAAATTTTTAAAGGAAAAAAGAAGTTGTTACCTTTACCCCTAAAGCCAATTTCAACCGAGATTCCATTTCAATAATGGTGTTGAGACTTCATTGGAGAAATTCACCCTCCATCCACTAGCCAACACAAGTGGATTTTGATTGCCACAGATTAATTTACTAAGTGGATTGAAGCCATTCCTACTAGACAAACCACTGATTCAGTCATTATCTCTTTTATAGAAAACAACCTTTTATCTAGATTTGGATGCCCACAGAAAATAATTACTGATAATGCAACAGCATTTAAATCTAAGAAAATGATTGCCTTTTGTCACAAGTACCATATTACCCTAGGCCTCTCTACTGCTTATTACCCTCAGGGTAATGGCCTAGCTGAATCTTCAAATAAAAGCCTTGTGAGTATCATTAAAAAACTACTTGAAGACAACATGAAAACTTGGAGTAAAAAGTTAGTCTATGCCTTATGGGAAGATAGAATTACCACCAAAAAGTCAATTGGAACTTCTCCTTACCAAATTGTTTATAGGATGGATGCAGTTTTCCCATCATCTTTAGGTGTTCCAGTAATGAAAATTATCCAAGAATCACAAGTGGAACTCAATGATATACAAAGAACGATAAATCAGACAATTCATCTGCAGCAAACAAGGGAAGAAGTCTATGAAAAATCTCAAGTCATTCAAGATAAAATCAAGAAATTTTTTGATAAAAGAAGTAAAGAAGATGACTTTGCCATTGGAGATAAAGTGTTAAAATGGGATTACAGGAGAGAAGAAAAAGGCAAGCATGGAAATTTTCACTTTCTATGGAAAGGGCCTTATGTCATTTATGGATATAGGGGTAACAATGCTTTCTTCATAAAAGATTTGGATGGAGTAGATATTCAAGATGGACTAGTTAATGGTAGAATGCATCTCAAACACTACTATTCTTCTGAGTTAACCACTAGTTAATCCCAGTTACTTTTTACACCACTGTAAATATCCATTGAAGTTTTTAGATTGGGTCAGATGTTTTCTTTCCAAATTTGAAGCCCGGAGAGAAGGCCCTAAGCTTTGAAGAGTAAAATGTCATAAATATAAGTTTTTGTAGAAATTAAAAGATAATTACTGGATCATCAAGGTCAAAGTTAAAGGCTACTAGTCTTGGAGTTCTTGACATTTCACCAGGAAATTCCATCCCCATGTGAAGCCACTGTTAGGGTCTTATAATTATAGGATTCATAATTTGGAATTGAATTATGATAGTCTTGTAAAATATGTACATACCTTGATTTCTACAAGTTGTTTTCCCATATTTTGTAAAAAATAAAAAAAAAATAGAAAATCAAAAAGAGGGTAAAAGTCCTAAAAGAAAGATCAAAGGACTTAATATATATATATATATATATATATATATATATATATATATATATATATATAAGAAAAGAAATAAAACATAAAAGTGTGCAAGTCCAAATGCCACTACTTTTTACTTTTGCCGATGATTATGGCAAACAGTGTCATTAAATGCCATAATCCATGATGAGTTAACCGTGGTAAGTTGAGAATGCAGCAAGATGATGGAGCTTAGTGAAATGAAGTCGCTTTCACTAAGTGGGCCCGCAGGCAAATTCTGGCGCAAAGTCTATTTTTAGACTATGTCTATTTTTAGACATACGGAGCATAATTTGGGAATTCTACTTGGAGATTCTTAAAGTATGCGACATGTCGGTAAAAATAGATGAGACCCTTATTTTTAGGACCCAGGCTATTTTTAGACTGATCTCCTAAAATATGGAAGTCAAATATTATTTACCCTTAATAATATTTTGACTATAAACAGCAGTTTACTCTCTTGGCGCACTTCAGTTTGAGTCATGGAGGTGACTCATGCAACTGACATAAGGAATCACGTGGTTCCTAGGGTTTGATGGCATCTTGCATGGTTGGCTTCAGTTAGACTTCAGTGGCAGGAGTTTTGGAGGAGTTAACGGGACAAGTAGTGGAGTTGCGTTCTGTTTGTTTTAGTTGAACTAGTTGGGATTAGTTAACTAACTAATCAACTAGATATGAGTGGAGTAAATTAAATAATATTTAATTTACTAAATATTAACTCATTAGTCAACTCAAGAACACTTCAGTTCACTACAGTGCATGATCAGTTCAGTGGAGACCAGTGGAAGAGGTAGATGAAAGGGTGATTAAAGCTATCAGTTGGAGGATTAGTTTTGCATGGGATTTGCATTACACTTGGAGGAATTGTCCATGACAATTGCGCAGTCAAGCCAAGGGGATTCGAACCTTGGATCTCTTCATATATAGGCCATGATTGCGTAATAGAGGCAAGGCAATTGGCGGGGAGTTTTGAACCAGTAACCTGTTCAAAACTAAGCTAGATTGTGTGTGACTTTATGAGAAAGTACTGAGTACTTGTGAGGAGTATTGTACTTGTTTTGTTACATGATTTCTCCATTATAATATACACAATAGCTGCGGGGTTTTCAGCTATAGGCTTTCCCCATACATACCGAGTTAATGTGTGATTGATTTGATGTGCGATTGCTTCTATATTATTTCCGCATGTGACAATTAATTGTAGAAGAAGGTTATGTGTTATGCATGCAATTCGAAATTGATGTATGATCAGGTTAATCTTCATTGAATAAGTGATTTATTCAGCTAATTTCTACATTGTGTAACCTTGACTTATCATGTTTTCAATTTCCATATTTTAGATAGTGAATAAATATTAGTCAGACAATTTAATCCTGACTAATCAGTAGATAGGTAGAGAATAAAGAGGAACTCATCAGTTTAATCTGAGCCCTCGGATGATATAAGGTAGATTTAGATAGTTTTTATGCTTTTCAAAAGAATAAAATGTTTCAAGGTAGCAATCTCAAGTGCACCTGCAAAATGGAAGAAAAAATGTTAGATTAAGGTTGGGTAGGTAGAAAGAAGTGGGAGAATCTTGTAAATATTTATCACTGGGTAAAAATAACTAATTTCACATCCCCTATAGTTATTCTGCATTCTAGACTTTCAGTCAAAGGGGCTCAGAGAATTTCTCTGACTTCTATTGGGACCGAACCCAAGGCTCAATGAATGTTAGTTAAAAGTGTTGAATTCCTATATTAATCCCCAATTATCATTATTTACCCTTCATTCACCCATCACAACTCAAAAACACATAATATCCCTTTTTATTGACTTGCTCCATTTCATAAAACATACAAACTCTCAAAAACATCTTATCCTAAGTAAAAGTGGTGAAATTATCAAATGATAAACTTTGCTTTTAAGGATTTCATTTTACTTAGTCATATAGGTGTATTTCTTGAGTAGTTCATTTTCCTTGTCATATTAATTTTTAACTTATTTGATTAGCTCCCTAAATAAATACCTTATCCTATTAATATAACTCCTTTTATTTTAATAGCCCCTAAAAACCCACTATTATAAGATTTTATGCCAAAGTAATTATCCACATGCTGAAATAAAATCCTAAAATATACCCCCTTTGGCATAAAACTAACAATATATAAATACCCCGCCCCCCTATAGTTATTAAACCCCCCATGGTTTAATAGACTATATAATAAAACTAAAAATGCAAAAATTGACCTTTTTATACATATCTTATGTATTTATAAAGCGCAAAAGCATTTCTAACCTACCACTTTTTATCCTAAGTTTTTATAAAGGTAGCAACCCCCGCTCCTTTATAATTTACTTAACATTCTTCCCTGCATAAAGCTTAAACCAAGGTTAAAGTTTCCTCTTTTCCATTATGTAAAACCTCACGTTTTATATAATAGTTAACCTATATTAAACCCTCTTAACCCGCCTCACGCACCCCCAACATACATATAAGCCTTTATTATATCATACCACATAACCCCGCTTATATAAATAATCCCTTTTTTATATATAAAAAATTTAATTAAATTACATATAATACAAAGATTTTTTATTATATTTCCATCCGCCACCACATGTATAGACCCTGGTCCCACCATACCTTTCAGCTGCAACTTCCAAATTAATTTGGGCCATTCACTTCAACCTCTCAAATCCAAAGATGCAGGATTGATTTCGCGTCCATAACATAAATGTACGCCCAATGCCCAAATGAACACGAAATGGGCAGTTTTACTATTCATGCCTCCTCTGACGTGGCGTAATTTCATTACATCACATTCGTTTGGAGGAAAAAAACATACCAGTCCAGCCCAATGCGAAAACCATTTCCTGTTTCGCATTTGAAAATCTAAACCACTCCCACTTTGATTTGAACAACATTTATTACGTTTTTAAAGATTTATATCAAAGGTTAAAACCTTGGTTTTAATTCCTATTAATGTTATTTGCATATTCCTGACTGATAAAGAACTCCACCTTACCGTGTTAAGATTCCCAAATCTATTTTAAACCTATGTTTGTCAATTTCCTACCTTAAACTCAGATTTCACCATAGATTCCCTAATTGAAGACCAGCAAATACCTTCTCGGCTCTAACAAGTTGAAACAAAGCTTGAATTCAACCACAGAAGTTGCCAGAAACCCTTCTGACAGTCAAATACCTACCATCTAAGGTATTTTTTTGACATTCAGGCTTGAAATTTCTAAGTGAAAATCCTTTATAATTAAAGCCAAGCCATAATCTAGAGAAATTGTCCATGTAATTTGCCCAAAAAACACGTAGATATAGGCCAAACCCTGGCCAATTTTTCCCAGAAAAGACTGTGTTTATAAAAAATGCTTTCTAAAGCTAATTTCCTTAATTTTATCCACTTAAAATCCCTGAAGATCAATTGCAGAAACAAGAAAAGGTTTGCAGACCTACAGATCCCCTGAAAATTCATTTTTTAGTCCAGATTATTCAGAAACCCCTTGTTTTCTTTCTTAAACCAGTTTGCATATCCCAGAAAATAAATTGAGCAAAAATATTACTGAAAGGCATCCTTGACTTGCAAATTTATAAATTCATCATCTGTTATATAAAATCAACTATTGCAAACAGTTTAAGCTTGCTTTAGTTATTCAAAATGACTAAGAAACAAATGGCATCCAAAGCTGGAGGTTCTAAGCCTACCAAAACTGGGGGGTCCAAGCCTCCTAAGTTAGAATCATCAAAATCCATCAAATCCACTGCTACACTCACTGCAAAAACCACCGTGTCTATCAATCCCCTTCAACCACCAGTAGCTAATGAAGAAACCATCCCCTTGACTGATATGGATTATAAAATTGCAGACCCTGTGGTAGAATTCAATCTATTGGAGATTCACAATTGGTGTTTTGATAAGTTCTTAGATAAAGATGAAATGCCTATTTGGGAGACTAATCTACCCAAATATATGGTTCCAGTAACACACCCTGGCCAAGACCTTGTGAGATTATGTCAGAAACACTATGTACCAGATCAGAGAGCAATTGTTAATGCTAATAGGGAGATTCTATTTTCTATTACTGCAGAATCCATCAATGAGATGTTACAATTACAATTTGATCCCAAGGAAGTCCCTCTTTCCATAGAATCATTGACTCAATTGTATTTAGGATTAGATTTTCCTAAGAGATTTATGATTTTCCAAAACTTTATGCCATCTCATGTGGACATTCCAATGCTAAATCCTCCTTACACCACTTCCAACTTTCCTGAAGGGTCCAAGCATGTGATATCAATGCTTTCTTTTGTACTAGGATACTTCACAGATGAATTCGCTGATCAATCCATTCTATGTTTTTTATCCACTTTATCTCCAGGACAACTTCCTACCATGATCTTTGACTATGTCAGGTTTATAGATGATAGTATCCACTATCAATTGACCAAACTACCCACTGAAGGGGTGTTCAGATATTCATCATACTTATTTCACTTGTTCTTATTTTTCCAATCTGACAAGTTTCCAATTGCATTACAAAAAATGGACTTAGAGGGCTAGCCTCTATCCATTGTCTTCTGGACCACTTTACTGAGGAAAGAAAGCAGTGATTTCCATTTTACAGACTTTTTAGATCTAATCCTCCAACCAGCAATGAGAATATTATATAAAGTAGAGAAGCCTAGGATAAGTGAGGACATGAAGAGAATATTTCAGTTATCAGAACAATGCAGGATGGGAGATTGGTATTTGTATGAAAAACATATAGAATTGAGGATTTTTGGATCAAATCTACTGCCTTACAAATTTCCTAAGTATTTGAGCATTAGATTTTTTGCATTGGAATACTTAAGGCAGGTTTTAAACTTTGATTCCATTAATTTCATGGCTTCTAAAAAGAAAACTCAGTTCAAGTTGAAAAATCAGATTGGTCCTTTTATTGTAAATAACAGAAATGCTGAAAAGGAAATAGCGAAAAGATTATCAGAGTTAAAATTTTAGGAAAGCTTCCCTTGGAACTATGACCCTCAAGGCATTCTCAGCAATATAAGGGTCAACTGCAAACTTCCTCCTTCAATACATGAGCCCAAGCTAGAGATTGAAAAATTTGCATATCAGACAGAATGGGTGGAAAACACCTTGACAGATACAGTCATCAATGAAGAGCCAACATGACAAATTGATACTACATAAGATGTGGTAGTTACAAAACAGTCTGAAACTTCAACAAAAAGAGGAAGAGATGAAGGAACTTATACAGTTGAGACCACCACAAATACTAAATTCAAGTTGATCTACAATAAAAGGCTAAAATTCAGCTCCATAGGGAAAGAAAAAGTAATTGATGTTGAGGATACAAATGAGCCTGAGGTAAACAATTATGAGTGCTACTAAGTTGCAGAATACCATTATTAACATGTAGGATCAAATGAAGTTGGATAAAGGCTCTTTGTATGCTAAATATCTAAGGATTAAAGCCTTAGAAGACTTAGTTTTGCAGGTGGGAGTTGATCCTTCTGATGTTCCAGCAGCAAAAATATTAATTAAAAAGAAAAATGAAGACATTGTATCTTTGAGGAAACAGTTGAAGCTTCCTCAAAGTGAGCACCCTCAAACTAAAGAAATTTTTGAAGAACGGACAGAAAAAGAAGACATGATGCAATTGATTATCAAACTAACTACTCAAATAAAAGAAATGGAAACACAATTGGATCAACTTGTGAAAGAGAGAGAAACTGTCAAAGAAGCTGAAGATCCAATTATTCCCGTAGTCATATCAGTAATTACCACAACTGTGGCCTCTACATTGGGAGAAAAATTATCACCTAATGAGCCATTGGAAACTGCAGTGCTAGTGCATTCAGCTACAACATCAGCCATTGATTCTTCAACAACACAGGCACGACACATAGATGATGCAGGGCAGATAGTAAAGGCTGTGGAGGAAATGTCACTAAAAACCAATGAGATTAATAGTTTGAAAAATATGATTCATAATATGGAAGCCTCCAACAAAACAACATTAATCAATGCCAAAAATCATGAGCAAAGGGCCAAAAGACTTGAAGAGAAAATCAAAAGTCTACAAAAAGACTTGAATTTCACTGAACAAATTTCTTACATAAGAAATTACCTTTGGACAAATATAATTAATGTCATTCATCTCCAATGGCCTTCACTTGAAATTATCTATGAACAGAGAGACTTACTTCTAGCAGCCCAAGTGGAAATCCAAAAGACAAAAGAAGAGTTAGCAAATAAACCAGCACAAGCTTTGAAGCTCATCACTTTCTTGAATAGTAAAAATAGAGAAGAGTTAGAAGAATTACAGGTACAGGATAGAACAGAGACCATTTTACAGATCAAGAAGGTTCTGACAAAGAAAAATATGATGAACAATTTAGAGGAAAAGTGTGATGCAATGAATAATTCTATAACCAAGTTTCTAGAAAAATACACTATGCTGAGACAAACTGGTCTTCCAGATATTCATGTCTTCAATGAAAAACTAATGGCCCAAAATTTTTATGACAAGAAGATAAGGGATTTTTCAAAATAACAAATCAACAAGCCACTGCCACAGGGCTCTCCCAGAGGAAAGGTCATTCTTCAATATATTGAAGACTTGTTTTTTCTTCAAAATGAGATCAAGCATCTTTTTGTCTTTAAGCCTAATTTTTCCAAGTACACAGATGCTGATGAAAAATTTAGAAAGCTAAAAAATGTGACAATACCAAATGCAGAGCAATGGCGGGCTTTTACAAATTTAATGTAGCATTGAAAAGGAAAAACAATGAAGAGAACTACATGAGAAACAATCCAACAAAAGTGAAACCAAAAGGACAGTCAACTGATTTTTTACTAAATAAAGGCTTCTTTTTACAGCAATAAAGAGTAAAAATATCAGTCAAAGTGTATCATGGTTAAAAGAATAGCGTTAAAGTGTATCAAAAGAAAGAGTATCAGTGAAGGCAACTCAAACAAAGATATTTCCTAAGCAGCCAGCAAGCAGGACAACTTGCCAATAAAAGCTCCTTGGTTAGATATAGTTATTTTATATATTTTGGATAAGAGTACATCTTGCTAATTTGTTAAGAAGCTGTCCCTCTTATCTTGTAAAGATATTTTGTATTTCCTAAATATATTCCTACATCTCTCTAGGATATTTGTAAACAATATTTTTTATAAATACTTCTGCATTAGAATTATTAAGTGTGGAATAAAATTGATAAGATTACTATAGACTTTTGTTGATACATTGGAAGCTCTCATGTTTTGAATTCGAAGTAGCAGAGACAAAGCTAAAGTGGCATCATAATTTAGGATTCATGTCATAAGTTGAAGAGTGAAGTACATTTCTTATTTTCATTGTTTCTTTTCTGAGTTTCATGCAATTCATTATGTGTTTGATCTATCTTAATGCGTAACTAGGAATATTACTACAGGACTAGCCTTTTTCTCCCTATTTTTAACTAAGTTACCATTTAAATGTTTTATGTTGATCTTCGGTGTTAGGAATCCTTCATTGCTCCTACTCCCGTTTGACCTTTGCCTCCTTCTACCATTTTCCGGATCAAAGGATCCTTCATTTCCCTTTATCCCAATCATACCATTTCATCAAAAACCTTTCTCCAAATATCTTAGGGTTATCTACCTTGCCCTAAATACATTTGCACCCCTTTAGTCTTGCCTTCTAGTACTGCTATCTAGACTTAGAATCCATATCCCAATGGACAAGTAGATATCTCCTTAGTTTAATCCTAAGTGATTTTTACCCACCAAAATATTTAAAACAAAACCAATTGTTCTATCATAACTAGCCTAAAAACATAAATAAAAAACAAATATAAATCTTAAAGAGAGAACCCTATCTGAATTCTAGGAAGGCTAGATCCTAGGATTTGAAGTAGGTTTGTGGTTACCCCTAGTTTTCTAGACTAGAAACCAAAAGCCCACAACTTTGAGAAATTACTAGGGTGATAACAGAGTGGACGTGATCTGAAAGATGGTTAAGGCGCCCTGATCATTCTGATTTGGTGAAACTTCTTCTCGGGAGACTTCCTCTTCTTCAGAGTGCGTAGATTCACTAGAGCTACTAGTTTCGGGCTTGTCCTCACTATCATATCTACCCTTGAGAGGATTATAAACAAATCCTTCTTCTATGTTTGCGTGGTAAATTCTTCCACTACACGTAGTCGAGCCCCTTCGGGATATTCACACAATATGTTGGCACAGAGAGCCATGTTCACATAATAGCATCTTAAGAAATAACTTCAAAGAGCATAGGAACTTACCTCTAGGACCCTTGAAAAATATCCTTTCTACATTGAATTATGACACAAAATGATCAATAGAAAATTTAGTCACAAATCCTCCCAAGACACAATCGATCCAATGGTCTATCGTGCAGGTGATATTATTGCTTGTCTTTTCTAATTGTCATATTAATTCATGAGTCCACTTAGTGACTGCGTCGTCCTTCACGTAGGTACTAAATTCAGTCAATCATGAAAACCACTCATGTATCTCAGTTGAAAAGGAAAAAAATAATATCTCTAAACTTCTGTATAGATTTACTTCTGAACCCACTTTTCAGCAGATAGTTTAGAACTTCGATTCTCTTGGATCATGAATTCAAGGATCTTTTTATCCACCTAATCTTGTAATTCGTTTTGCATAGGGTGCCACAACATTAAATCTCACTCAAAATGATCCCGGTCCTGGCAACGGAACCATTCATTGGCTTGAGGGGTCTAAACCCAGGTTCACAGTTTATCGCACAACCAACAAACCCTCCAACTACTATCCCTTTCGGCAATGACCTACTTGCGCGGATCAAAGTCTCACCCAAAGAAGTATGGGGGGTGCTGGAATGAGGTTTCTACACCCTAAGCGGGAAATTTATGTGGTGGCCCTAAACATGTTTAGTGTAGAAGTTATTATAGATTGGAAACACATCTGTGCATATATAAATCAAGACCTATCAAATCAACCCGTCGTAAATATAGATAATGCATATAAGATATGTATTTCAGATCAACTTCGTCGTAGATAAATGGCAGGATCAGATAAAGTGCAATAACTCAAGCAAGTCTATTTGTGTACTTAACCATCAACATATATTCATGCATAAATAATAGATTTATGTGCACATATATACCAAAATTAAAGCGATCTCAAAGAAATAACAGTAAACAGTAGTTCAAACACATAACACAAGTGCTTCACCAAAAATAGTCCTTGTATTAGATTCAAAAATTCAATACAATTAGACATTCCCCTTACAATTACCCTTCCATGCACATAACCAATGGAGTCTTCACACAGCCAGGACTAGGTCTCAGTGCACGTAGCCAACAGGAGCCTTAGGCTACCCAACTCAGACTTACAAAAATTGTATCACAGAAGCATAAATGTACATAGATCTAAAACATCATGATTTTTCTTATTAGACTAAATCTATCTATTTAAATTCATCCATCACGCAGATACTATGGTCTCAAACCATGGTTTGAGTCCCACAATTTACCCTTATAACCCATTTACATAAAATAGGGACTTCTACCCGCCCCAAAGCCCCTTGACCTTTCTGCACAATGCACATATGAAAATTTTCATACAAAAAGTTACTCAAAATTTACCCTAGGGGACCCCGCTCCAACACTTGGCAAGGTGGAGCCCAAGTCAGTAACCATAACTAGTTATGAGGTGATACATGGAGGTGGGGTCTATATAACCCTGGTGCCTCCACCCTGGCGATTTCATTGGGGGGTTGGGTGCAATCTCACTAGAATTTAATTCCCAGGGTGATGTGGCTAGGGAGGGTCCCACACATATGCAACTCACAAACTCAGATGTATACATTTATTCATTGGAAGGGGTCCTACATATGATCATGTTGGCAATGACCGTATGGCCTATGTATTGGATAGCCACATGGGCACGAAGTGGAAAGCCTAATGGCATGGAATTATATCATTGACTGGGACTCTAATTGGACATACCTTTTGATTCAAGGGTTGGATTGGAGCACATTTTATATCGTTGGGAAGGTCTCGATGAGATGAACACAACAATGTTTTTCATTTTAAGTTATGAAGTAGTTGAAAAAGATAAAAAAATTTAGACCCCATTTCCATAATGGGACATTGGTGGTCGGTTCATAAGAGTAACTTCCTCCTTCTAACCTTAGAAAGGTGTAGGGAGAGTAACGGGTGTGTTACAGAGTGGTATTAGAGCTTCTAGGTTCAACACTTTGACTAGATGGGCTCTATCACAGAAGCAATGAAGGTATAGTGTTTGTGTCTCTATTAGAGAGTAAACTGGTTTTATAATTGGTTGTTGTATGTGTTGGTTATAATTCTATGATCATGGATTGTATATTGACTATCTACATGCGCAAAGTGAATGTTGGTTGTAACGGTCTAATGAATGGTTGTGTGTTAATTAGGCCTTTCTTATGGGTCATATGATTTTGTAAGTGTGAAAAATTATAAGTATGATAGTTGTATGTGGTTTCTAACTAACCCCCTTGAGGTTGCAGATTCCCTGACAATTGGCCTTAATAAGAAGGCTTAATTCTCTAAAGTGTTTACAAATATGATCTAAAATGGTAATGGTGTTTTTGGTAAGGAGGGTGATTAAATTATGTCGTTGATTTGGATTAAAGACTGAATTTTAAAACCTATGATAACATGATGGTAACATGTTCATATGTGGGATTAAGACAGAAGAGCTGAGCGCGCACCTCCCTGCGCGTTCCCCTGGCCTAGCAATCGACTGCTGGTCTTTTCTTTGCAATGCGAGGCCTCTGGCCTCTGGCCTTCCATGGCCACTCAGAATGCCGCCACGGAGGACCCTGTTGATCAGCCCGATGCAGATGCATGTAACCAGTCCACTGCAGATGCATTTTCCTCTTTAGTCAAATCTCTTCAGCCTCAAAGATCTCGTCCTGCACTGTCCAAGTTTGTCAAGAAACTGGATGGGTTGCAAGAGGTCGACCTTCCTCCTACGTTACCTTGAATGGCTTCTCTCTCTTTAGCTGAGCGGGGGCTCATCGGTCAGTTCACAGGCCTATGGCCTTCCCCGAAAACTATTCAAAGATGGATCGAAAGAAACTGGGCAGACAAAGTTAATGGTAAAATCTCTATTCGTTTCTGTGGAAAAGGTTATTACACTTTCCACTTCGAATCCAGAGCAGATAAGGATCTAATCTTCAGAAATGGGCCGTACTTCATGGACTCTCGTGGTCTGTACCTGAACAAATGGACTCCAGACTTCGATCCTGAGCTGGATATCCCTAATGCTGTTCCAGTCTGGGTTCGTCTTCCACATCTCTCGCTCCACTGCTGGGGAGATGACTCGGTTCGAGCCATCGGAAATGCTGTTGGAAAATACATTGATTGGTGTGAGCCAAAGGATAATATGCAGGCATGTGCGCAGATATGCGTTGAATTTGATCTCGGCAAGGGCCTCCCAGAAGCAATCAAACTAAAGGTGGACGATTGGACGCATATTCAACAACTAGACTATGAAAAAATTCCTTTCAAATGCAAGGTATGTCACAAATACGGCCATTTTGACAATCGTTGTTCTAAAATTGTTAATGTTGAACCTGCTCAATCAGAAGAACAATGGGAAACTGTAAAGAAAAAGAAGACTGCCTCTGGATTGAAAGCAATTTTTGAAGAGGCTCCTCCCAAATCTGCCCCTCACAAGCCTATTCCCCCTTCAGCTCCGCCCAAAGCCTCCTCCTCAGCTGTCCCTCCCCCCTCCTCTCCTCTTGGTCCACCCATCCTCCCCACCTCGGGACCTTCCACTGACTCTCCCCTGATCTCTTCAAATCCCTTTGGCGCCCTCTCTCTCCCTGATAATGACCCCCTGATCCCCCTTGAAAATGACCCTCCCATCCTTTTTTCTCTTTCTCTATCCTCCCCCTCCCATTCCCTTGACCCCCCCCCCACCCCGAGCTACTAGAAGCACCTCGAAAGAGCATGGAATCAATCAAGAACCCCCAAAAAAAGGACCTGGCAGGAAATCAAGTAAACAGCAAAGGAACGAAAATGCTCAAAAAGACATCGCCATGGGAACTCAAAATCCCATAGAAACCTATATATTGGGGCAAAACAGCAAAGAAACAACACATAAGGAGCAAGGGGGATGAGCATCCCTCCGAAACCCAAATACTCAATGATGAAAGTTATATCATGGAACTGTAGGGGACTAGGGCACCCCTCAAAAATTGCTGCCCTGAAAGACCTCACAGATCATGAGAAGCCAGGAATTGTAATGATTCAGGAAACAAAGCAAAGAATGCAAGAGATGACAAGAATTATAGAACAGTTTAGGCATTATGAGGGACAAATATGTGAAGCAAGAGGAGCTTCTGGCGGTATCACCACAATGTGGAACAAAAATATTTGGAAATGCACATCCAAAACTATCAATCCACATTGGATCAAAGTCACGCTAGAAAAACAAGCAGAGGATAAGCAAATAGTCATTTATAACATTTACGCTCCGAACCATTTCAGAGATAAAGATCAGTGCTGGGCCACACTACAAGAAGACATCCAAACTGAAGACAATAGAAATATCATCATTGGGGGAGACCTAAATCTTATATTACACTCCAATGAAAAAAGAGGAGGCATTTTCTCGCATGATCCTTATAGAGAAAAGCTGGAAAACATCATGCAAGAGTGTGATTTAGTAGATATCATCCCAAAAAATCGGAGGTACACTTGGAACAATCGCAGGCTGGGCAGAGATAACATTCTGGAGCGCCTTGACAGAATTTTAGTAAATACTTCTTTCCTCTCTGAGTTTTCCACTGCTCATGCTGATATTCTGCCATATTCAGCTTCTGATCACTACCCCATTAGCTTTGTTCTTGAAGCACATTGTCCTTTGGGGCCGTTGCCTTTCAAATACAACTCTCTTTGGCGTAACAATCCTATTGTGGATCAGATTTTCCAAACAGCCTGGCATCATCATATAGAAGGATCACCGGGATTCATTTGGGAATGCAAGATGAAAAATAAAAAACACGCCCTGAAGGATTGGGTGAAGCAGCATTACAAAGAACCAGAAAATGTCAAAGCTGAGCTAAAAAATAAATTGGAAGGAACTCACAGGAAAATCAAGGAAAATGGGTTGTCCCAAGAGGATAAATCATTAGAAAGTGATATTTATTATCAGCTGTACTGGGTTAATAGAGAAGAAGAGCATAAATGGAGAATTAAGTCAAGGCAGCTTTGGCTTCATGGAGGAGACAAAAATACAACCTTCTTCCATAAGCAAGCAACTGTCCGGAAAGTCAGAAATAATGTCACCATGATCAACAATGAGGAAGGCTGCCCCCAAAAAACCCAAGAAGCTATCAAGAAAACTGCATCAGCCTACTACAGCACTCTCCTAACAGAGACAAAGGAAACTGAGGATTATTCAGACCTCCTACAGCATATGCCCAAAGGAATCAATGAGGATATTAATGCAGATTTGGCTAAGGAGATCAATGAAGAAGAAATACATGATGCCATATGGGCTCTTCAACTAGATAAAGCCCCAGGTCCAGATGGCTTCCCTATCTGTTTCTATAGAACATACTGGGGAATAATAAAAAAATATCTTGTCAAAAAGATAAGATGGGTTTAACGTAAATGAAAAATTGGAGGATTCACTAATGCTACCCATCTTGCCCTTATCCCTAAAGAATATCGACCTTTGACCTTCTCACGTTTTCATCCAATTTCTTTGTGTAACTCATCATATAAAATTTTGACAAAAATCTTGGCCACTCACCTAAAACCCATCCTCCCCACTATCATATCTGAAAATCAAGGGGGCTTTTTGGCCAATAGGCAAATTTCGGACTCCATCCTTCTTGTCCAAGAGGCTATTCACTCTAGTCAAACCCGAAATGAGAAAGGCTTCATCTTAAAGTTAGACTTAGCCAATGCCTTCAACCGTGTCAGACATTCCTTCCTATTTGCTGTGCTTGAAAAAATGGGATTTGCCGCATCCTTTATTAGCCTTATCAAAGCCTGCATTACAGGGCCATGGATTTCCCCTCTTCTAAATGGCAGACCTGGACCTTCATTCCAATCCTCTCGAGGCCTTAGACAAGGCTGCCCTCTCTCACCTTACCTCTTTATATTAATGGCTGAATCTTTTAGTAGAGCTCTGGATTACAATCGTCGCATGGGCCTCATCACCGAGATCAAATTTGATAATGGAGTGAAGAACATCAATCACTCTCAGTTTTCCGATGATACTCTTCTAATGGGGGGAGCTTCAAACATCATAGCCCGTCGTTTTAAAACCCTCCTAGACAAATACATGAGCTACTCTGGAGGTCTGATAAATTATCTTAAGAGCTGTATTTATGGGTGGAACACTTCGGCACAAGTTCTCCATAGGATTGCTCGTACCCTTGGGGTTCCTTATAAGCTGAATTGGGAGAAATTTACTTACTTGGGCATGCCTGTGAGTGCCGGTAACTTGAAAGCTACATCCTGGGAAGTTATTATTGACAAAATGAAAAGGAAGATATAGCATTGGGGCACTTCTTGGCTTAACCCTGCAGGGCGCATAATTCTTCTGAAAGCAGGCCTCTCCTCCCTGCCCTTGTACTGTTTTACACTTTTAAAAGCCCCTGCCAACCTTCATTTCAAAATGGATGCTCTCCTTCGTCATTTTCTTTGGCAAGGAGGGAGAAACGAAAAAAAAAAATACAACTTGGTAAGCTGGAAGTAGGTCACCCAGCCCTGTGAGAATGGAGGGCTGGGAATCAGATCATCTAAACTCCTAAACCTCGCCTTTGCTGGAAAGCTGGTTTGGAGACTCATAACTGGTAGGAATGCTTGGTAGAAAACTGTTCTTGAGAAAAAATACCTCAGTCACCCAAGGCACCAGCTCTTGGATCATGAGCTCCCCAACAGAGCATGCTCTAAAATCTGGAGTATGTGTAAGAAAGCTATACCATTTCTTGACCAAAACACTTCCAAAGTGCCCAAAGGAGGCAACTACATAAGAATTGGAGAAGACAAAATAATGGGGCAACAGCCCATAAGCCAACGTCCTGGTACTCAGCAGATTCTAGCTCTATTCAACAGTGCAGGTATTCACACTCTGGACCAGATCTCTCAATGGGAAGCCCACTCCCATACCTGGAAAGGTTGGAATTTCCCTCATATACCAGCAGCTGTAGAAAACAGTTTCAACAACCTGAAAACTTATCTTCATGGTTTAGTGCCCTCCAAACTCTACCTTGCTGATGAATTTCGATGGGATCCTTCAGGCACTATCTACACTATTAAGGTTGCTTATCATCATATCTGCATCAACGAATATCCCATGGAAATCTGGGCTCATTGGAGACTTGTTTGGAAGGCAGAAACTCTCCCAAAAATCAAATTCTTCTTATGGATCCTCTTAAAAGGGAAAGTCCTCACTGCTGAGAACCTCAGAAAGTGAGGAATAATTGGACCATCTCGCTGTCCAAACTGCCAAAATGAAGAAGAGACAACCCAACATCTATTTATAGATTTCTCTTTTGCATCAGCCTGCTGGAAGGAGCCTTTCGGAGTCACAATCCACCCTGGGTTCCTGGCACTAGTATATTTGAAGTGTTGCACATATGGAAAAAGAGCTATCCGTGGGGAAGAAAAGCAAACAATACAGCTCGAAGGGTCTGGAATGCCCTGCCCTGTACACTTCTTTGGAACATCTGGCTAGCAAGAAACAGAATGTTCTTAAAAGGCACAGAAACTAATGTTAGAAAGCTCTACAACAAAGCCTGGAATCTCAACTTGGAAACTCTATCCAAAAAATGTCATGGGAATCTGAAGGTGCTGGACCTAACAGTTGAAGAAAGAAATTACATAGGGCATATTCTGGACAGAAGCAGCATAGAAAAAAAAATAAGTGACCCCAATAGCAGAGACAGCCCCAGATGTAGCTGGAAAATCAGGATGAAAGATGAATAATTTTCTCGGTGGCTCAGGAACAACAATACTCATTATCTTTTTTTCGATGGAGCCTCCAAATCCAACCCAGGAATGGCTGGGGCTGGAGGTTTTATTTGCAACGGTAATGGATATGTGTTAACTGAATATGAATGGGGTCTGGGCTATGCCTCAAACAACAGGGCTGAAGCTTTCACCCTCCTTCAAATTTTGCTCCAGCTTTAGAAGCTTGGTATATCCAAGGCTATTATAATTGGAGACTCTGCCATTATCATTGGTCTGATGATAAGCAACAGAAAAGCCCAAAATCTGAGTCTGCAGCAAATTATTGAGCGATGTCATTCTCTCGACCAGCAAATAAAATGTAATATTTATTACCATGTCCTTCGATCTCTTAACAAAACTGCAGATAAATTGGCAAATAAAGCCTGCTCACACTCTGTAGGTAACCTTCGATGCAATGGCACTGACCATTTCTTTTTCTTGCCATGATCAGGCTTTATCCTCTTTGCAGATCCACCCCACAGCAGATTTCTGTTCGTGGCTTCCGAAGCTCTTTACCCTGCCTCTCTGCGAAGAATCAAATCTCTGCCTTCTATCCAATGGCATTGACCTTCACGGATTTAACCCCTTCAGCACCAAACTCTGACTCTTATTGGATCTCCCTTTCAAATCCCCTAAAGTTCTGCGCTCTCAGCGATTCCAACTTTTTGTTCTCAATCAATTGTTCTTATACTCCTGTTGACCTCTTCCTATCTCCAGCCTATCGGCCTCAGGCGCACATTGAACATGGCTCTACGAACGCAGCACCATTGCTCGCCCAGACAGAGTGTCCCTGTCCCAATTTCAGTCCTCTTGCAACCTTGTATTCACTCGAGTCTGCTTCACAGGATATTTTGATAATAAGTCAAAGCACATCAAATAAAAATCTATTTTAGCTGGATGAACGGCGTTACTTCTACCTCAGTGGGCGGCAAACATGACACATCTGCAAAAGTTTAAAATGAAGTGTAAAACCTGTTTTATTTTATTACAGTTTGTCAGAGTTTATACAGCATCCCGCTTTTTCACAGCGACGGAAGCCATTTGTAATGCTGAAGCTAACACCAACTACATCTACTGTTGGTGCTTCATACTCCAATATCATTCTGTAAAACTGGAGATCCGTCTCCCTCCCTTTTTCTTTTGAATATAAGCCAGCAACCAATCTTGTGAAAAAAAAAAAAAAAAAACATGTTCATATGTGTATATGTATTCTAATATCAAAACACATTGAATGTATATAATTAATTTTTTTCCCTGGTTGATACATGTCACTAAAGAATAAATAGAGACATGTGTACAACTACAGGGTAACATGCTTGGCTTGGCATTCCAAGGTAATTGTATATTCCTAATTAGCTTTCAGCTAGTTGGAATATTAATTTTTTCTTTTGTCATTTAGATAGATGAATAAGAGGGTAGGGAGACCCATAAATCTCCTTAGTATGAATAAAACCACTTCTAGTGTGAATGTGGGTCATCTTATCAGCTGGATAAAGCACTCTTAGGTGTGAATAGAGTTTGAAGCATGTGGATGGGGTCAAGTTTGACCAAATCAATAGCGTTCGTATGGAGGTAGTGGAGAATTATTGAGGGACAACGTAGTGTTAGTGGGAGGAAGTCTCCATGAGAGTAGCATATTTAATGAGTGGGACCAAGGGTGAGAAGACTCACAAAGAATATAAGGAAGGGGATGGAATCCATAGAAGGCATTCTGAATATTGTTTTATTTATTGGTCTTTTATGAATATCTGCACACTTCATATGTTTAGCGGAGTCTGTTGTGCTGTTTAGCACAAGGGTGTTTCCGAGCGGAAATCCCACCCTTATCCTTAGGGGACATCGAGTGCCCAATCAGGAGAGGTCTAATGAGTTTCATTTCCAATATCCGGCATCAGACCAAAATTCATCCATTATCCAAAATGCAGTCTCCTTCAGGATTGTGTTGTTTTGCAGGGCAGTAGCAGTGGAGTATTGATAGATCCAGTTTCTAAGCTTGTTTTCCAATGAGGGAAGCAGCCCTTCATCCGGGAGGCTAGCAAGGAGATTCCTTGAGAATTATCTTGTTATTTTGCATCAGGCCAAGTATTTTCCATCACGTACAACGTAGTCTCCTTTAGAAACTACGTTATTTTGCAGGGAATTTGCAGTAGAGGAATTAGTGCCCAATTTGTGAGTTATATTTCCAGTGAGGGGAGTATCCTTTCATCCACGAGATCTATTGGAGGAGTATCATCCATTTCCATATCGGATCAGATACCTCTTATCGTTTATCCAATTGTAGAGTGTCATTCAGCCCTAGGGCTGCATTATATCATTTCTACATTTTATGTATTTCTGGAAAAACTTTCTAGGTTGTCTTGGAAATGTGCTAGAAAGCCTTGATCTCTGATCCTGACATTTTCTAAGAATCATATCAGCAGATCCATGTACTTTGAAACTTTCATTCATAACAGTAGTTTCCCTCTGCAAAATCTACGATTTCTTAGCCTCTGGAATTCTTATATAGTAGTTTTTCTTCATGTTTCATGTATTGTGTTCTTAGATGCTTTTTTTTCCTCGCTTGAGTGTATTTTTCCTCAAGATTTTGTACACATATTCTGCTATAATTTCTAATATAATGGCTTCATGATCTTCTCTCATTTTATGTGTTGATATTTCACTGCAATTTCCAGTTATATGTTCTACATTCCTGTTTGTCCTAATTTGGAATATTACAGTGGTATGAGAGCATAATCCTTGCTCAGCCTATGCAGTATAATAGCTATGTCATTAGAAGAAGAAGGGCCTATCACAGAAAGGGGAAATCAGTATATTATTAGAAATTAGGGGTATTATTATACATACCCTAAAGGAGACAAATGAAAAACTCCAATATCAGAAGAGATGGATGAAAAGGAGTTTCCCAAGATTCTTCTTCAAACCATGTAGGATATTGCCCGAGAAATCAAGGAGATGAGGATGGAGAAATAAAAATAATCCCCTAGAGGGTTTCTAATTGGAGAAAACTATGGCATTTCACATCACTGGTATGATCAACCAGTGAAGCAGAAAGTATCCCAACCCTCCACTATGCCTACATTCCTAGCTGTGGGAAATGGAGGTGGAAGACCCCAAGAACAAGAAACTTTTGAATATTATTTTCTAGAGTATGATTCTCAATCTCAGAGATTCAAAGATAATCTGAAATTTCAGGAGTTTTGTCAAAATAAGGACAATAGGAGACCTCGGAATAACAATAGAAGTGGAGGGTTCATACAGAATAATGATCTACAACGGATCATGGGTAGATTAATTTTTCCCGCTTTTGATGGATCATCCTGTTATGGTCCCGTGATTTGTTATATTGGTGAGAAAAAATGCACAAGGTAACATCATACCAATCTTTGGAATCCTAGGACCTAGCCTTCCTGGACTCAGAGAGGCTTTCTCTATTTTGTGCAAAGGATGTGAAATTGTTTGCTTTTAGGGTTTGATTTTAGGCTAGTTGTTAAGTTTAGGGTTTGTTTGTTTGTTTTGGTACAGTAGATGATCAAGTAGAATAGATAGAGTGAGGAAATATTCAAGTCATTGGGCTATGGAGTTAATAAAAGTCATGGAAAGTTCAATAATGAATCAAGGTGGATCACAGGGAAAATCTAGCATGGTTAGATGGATTTTCAAGGTTTGTGCGAGATGAAATGAACATCAAGTTTGTGAACAAAGCAAGGGAAAGGGCAGTTAAGGATCATTTGTCAAAGAATTTAAAAATAAGGGCCTTGAACACTATTTGGAATAAGGAAGTAATCAATAGACAAGGCACACTAATAACTCTTTGATTCAACTCAAGCAAATAAGAATTTAAGACAAACAATCCAATGAAATATAGAAGGCGAGAAACTCATTTAACTTATTAGGATTTCACCTTCAAGGTTAGAAAACATTGAAGATAAACATATAACTTTAATAAAAGAAGAGGGAACACCTAAACTTCGTTGATCATATCCATAAAGATCTCCAAAACAACTATTCAAGCATGGACAAAGGGTATGATCAAAACATAGCCTCTTTGGCAAAACCTAATTAGTGGTACTTCAAAGAAAGATCTCAAGAAAAATGTTTTAGTGACATCAAACAAGTAGGGCTAACCATAAAACATCTTTGATACCTATTGTATGAACATTCATGAGATAAAAAATATTGGGTGGGTCTAGATAGCAACTAAGAATTCTCTAAACTGACCTAGTAGAGGAAAACATAGAGGCAGTGAAGAACAAACAGAGCTAAGGTGCCTTTGAAAAATATTTCTTAGTCTAAGACCTTTGTTCTACTGCAATATAGAAGTATGTAAAAAAATGATACATAAATAAAGAAAATTGAATAGAATCACATCACCATTAACCAAGCTCAGGGATCCTGCAAGAAAGCCTTCTCCATCATCAATCAAAACAAGCCATCCACAAATTCCACAACACTAATTTCTCTTCAATCTCCAAAAAAACTATGTATCTCTCCCAAGAGTCATAAAATTCCAACATTTTAAAATAGGGCCCTCATGCTCCATTTATCTAGAAAAGGAGGGAAAAAACCTTAACTAGGGTTTGAAAATGTGAAAATCATCCATAAATGTCATTTATGCCTAAGAGACCATGCAAGGCCCAAGGCACAAAATATCTCATGAAATAAATGCAAAAATAACTCCTAGCACCTAAATTTGGAGTGATTTGAATCAAAAAACACCAAAATATCATTTTGTCATTAATGAGTGTCTTTTTTTGACTTTTTGGCCAAAAACGCACAGTGAGGTCTGAACGCGTAGCGCCTACACGGGAGAAACTAGGTCCACTTGCAGCCAAGTTTTATTGACCTTCCCGATGTCAGAATTAGCTCCGTGATGGCCCATTGAAAATATTGTTGAGTCTACTTTTCAAAACTACCCTTGGTTTTCTTATTAGGCTCCACTAGCCTATTCAAAAGGAAAATTTCCCAAAGCTGCTCTAGGCACAGCACCAGCCCTGAAAAATGAGGCAGAAAGGTGAAAAATGAGGTGTGTTTTAGCCTTTTGAGGGACCAAAAATGCTCCAAATGCTATGAAATTTGGTGAGCATGCTGTACTTGATGTGAGTATTCCAAAAATGAAAATTTTTCCTCATGAGGATGTCTGAGGTGAAAGCGTAGCACCAAGGGTGTTGCGCTTAGAGGCCTCAAAATTTGCAAAAAACCAAAATTTGTCAAAATTTTCGCAAAATTGGTGGATACCTTCCTCATGTGTTTTGAGAGGCCTTTAGTGAAGCTTCAGCCAATATTCCAAGGTTTTATTGGTGTTTAGACCCATGGTTCATCAAAAATGTTAAGTTTTTCTTCCTCCTTTTCCTCTTTGAAGGCTTTTCCTTTTTGGCATTTTCTTCACTGATATCTTCTTCAATGTCTTCTTGGTCCTATGAGTTGTTGCTTACCTCATCATCACTATTACCTTGGATGATTTCTTAATTTTTCCTCTCACTACTGATGTGATTTTCATTCCCACTATCAGCCTCTTTATTTTCCTCACTATTGTCATCAGCTTCACTGTCATGGTTATCCTTGGTGTCAATGTTGTCACTAGTATCATTCTCTACCTCTTCACTGTTTCCTGCCTTATCCTTTGCATCATCATGAGTCTCACTATATACACTGCCTTCATGGTGTTCATCATTACTACTAGGATTCTCGTGGCTGTGATCTTTACTGCTCTCATCTTCAACATTGGTCATCTCCTTCTTTGTTAGATGCATCATATGCTATTTGTTTTATCACTAACCTCATCTTCAATGATTTCTTCTTCCTTTCCCTCTTTCTCATTTGACATTTTGGCCACTCCTTTTTCTGCAAAACCCTAGGAAAATTAGAAATGCTCTTGAGAACCCTTGATTAGTAGCTTTGAAGGAGTTTGTCGAGGCTTTTTGGCTTTTTCAGGTGAAAAAGGGACTTCAAGTGAAAGCATAGCACCTGCATGCAGAGTCAGGTCCTCCCTCCCCTAAGCATAGTTCTTGATTTTTTTCTGGTCATGTCGGGCTCCTCTAAGCGCAGTGCCTGAACGTTTTCTGGGCCTGTCGGGCTCCCCTACGCGTAGTTCCATTTGAAGAGAGGATTTGGAGGCATTTCTGATGTCAAAATTGGGCCCATGATAGTGCGTTGGAAATCGTATCTTGTATAATTTCCAAATATACATTTTTTCTCTGATTGGAGTTGATTTGACCTATAAAATATTGATTCTCCCAAGACTGGTCAAAAAGTGCTGAATGATGGTGCAGAAATGCAGAGTGATGATGCAGACTACTTTTGGAGGCCTTCCTCAACTCCAAATTGAGATCATGATAGCTCATTGGAAATATAGTCAAGTCTAGTTGTCAATTAACTCATCCAAAAATTCATTTGGACATGCCAGCTATGAGAAAACCTGATTTTCGCAAGGTCACGCTAGAAGTGCAGCAATTCTCCCGTGACACCTGTATTTTTGACATTTCTCCCAAACCATGATACCTGTCCAAAATCTGAAGGAAATTTTTCTTCGTGGACCAATTATTGACAAAAAAATCTCTCAATTTTGTCAAATTCATCTCTGTTTTGTTAGAAACATAGTTTGAAGAAACGCTGGCCCTAGGTGTGGCAAATGATTTGTCCTTTCGAATGAATTCTTGGAAAATGATGGAGGCATGTTGTTTATAAGTTGGTATGGCCTTATTATCGATTATATGAACTATCATATGGATCCTCTGCTCCTACGCCTCCTTTCCATAGCAAACCCTAGCTTAGTTGGAAGGGGAAATTAGGGTTTGGTGTAGGCAAAACAAGGGATTTAGGAATTCCTTGTAGAGGGAGGGGAACGAAGGGGTTAAGGGTTGTATAAATTATTGGGGAAATATTATGGGATAGGGATAGATGTTAGAGAGTAGGGGATAGTGTAATTTGAAGGATTGAGTGCAGGGAAGGGGTCCAAAAGGGCAAAACATAGGCCTAGTCTTGAAAAACTGTCAAATTGTAGCAATAGGTTAGGTTTTGTATAAAAATGATGATTTTGAGGGATTGGAGTGATGGGAAGTGTTTATGAAGGTATATTAAGGATAATATGAGGTGTAAGAGCATCAGGATACAAGTCTTGTTGATGATTTAACCATGGAAGCCATGAAACTAAGAAAAATGCCCTCAAAAATTTTAGTTACATATAAGACCAAGTATTTCTTCTCTCCCTTGCTGCAAGATGTCTTCTTTCAGGAACAGACCTCCTACCTTACCAAATTTATGCTGATAGAACTTTTAACACTTCTGTAAATGTATCAAGATTTTCCATTACCTCATATGAAGACTCTGAAACTAAATGATAGTATTCTTTGGAAATGATGACCTTGGAACACATGAAACACTAATTGACCTAGTGGGGGGTTCTTTGACATTTCTTTGACTGAAAATTGGCTTGGAATATTTAAGTGAAAAATAGAGTATTAACCAAGTGGTGTAATGAAGATCCAAAATCCAATGTACTTGATTTATCTAAAGAGCCTACAGAGATAGTTTTGAGACCATCAATGCTTGAGAAATTTTGGGGAATCATGGGAATGAGCTAGGCTTATAGGAAAACCCTAGATGGAAAATGGATTCATAGGCAAGGGAAAAATAGAGTAATGAGATTATGGTTAGGAAAAAGGATGGAAAAGATAGGCACAAGACATTTTGATTATGTAGGAGTTACAAGGTGATCATGAAATGGAAAAATGGTAGGATAGTGAAAAACATTTCTTTAAGGATAATGAAGGCATTGAGATTTCTAAAAATCACAATGTTCATGGAATTTTGTTTTTAGAAATATAGAACCCATATTTAGTTGTCTACGGATATTGAAAATTAATGATGACTAACCGTGGCTCCACTTGGGGAGGGAAGCTCCTCTTCAAGAGGTGTCAAAAACCGCAGAGTTCAGATATTTGAGTTTTGAAGATCAGTGCCTTACTTGCACTTGGAAATTTTTTTTCCTTCATTCGTTGATGTTCTCTTGAAGCTATGATCTCAAAAATCTAAAAAGACATGATTGCTTCAACATTAGTTCTACCTACCCATGATACTTTGCCTAACCTTTTTTCTTCACTTGGGTGCACTTGGACTGGAAAACCCTTGACATTATTTTATTTTTGAAAGCATAAAAAACTATCTACTTCTACCCTTATCACTTCCAAGAGTTTATATTATGCTAGTGAACTCTTTTATTCTCTACCTAGACTATTCATCTGTCAATATTAATCTGTTTTACAAACTTCATTCTCTAATCTACTGACATGAAATTGAAATCATGATTTGAAACAGGATTAAGCAATATGATTCACCATGGGCTATGGCATTGGGACAAGCTACACAAAGACATTATTTTTGTACAAACAAAATTAGAAAGTATGAGGGCTATAATCCATCATTTGTTAAGCATTTCGATCTTTCTCTTTGGTTCTAATGTAAGCATTAAGAACCATCATCTTTTCTTCCTAATCTAATCCTACATGACAAGTCAAGCTTAAATGATTTGACAAGCCTTCTTTCACTAACCTATCAGCAGAAAGTCAAAACATGTTCAGCCATGATTAGGCTAGATGACTGAACAACACTCTTTTTCTTAACAAGTAGTGGCATTTAGACTTGTACACTTTCACCAGTACTCTTTTTTGGGTATGGGGTTTTACCTCTTCTTTCCATCTACCCTCTTTTTCTTCTTTTCTCTGTTTTTTTTTCATTTTGGATCAGAATTCTAAGATTAAAAACTAGAAAGATTCTCATAGTGTTGAGCTTATTTTCATTCCTATCTATCCTAATCTAACTTATACAATATATACATTCATTTGGTGAACTCCCTTTTCCAATATAACCAGTCAAGTAGATGATTCCATGAGTGATTTTGTTTCAGCTCTTTGAGTGTGGTGAAAAAATCAAAAGGCCACTTCCACCTTACTAGTGTTTGAACAGTAAAGCCTAAAATGTTCTTGAAATTTTGGATCAAACTGCTCTTCACATGTTTTACTCCCTCTTCAAATGTCTCTAAAAAATCAGCGAAGGGATCTTGAAACAATAATTGAATGTGAAGATTTGGAAAATAAGCTTGATTCGGGATTGCTTCTTCCTCCACATGGCTAAGCTTGAGATTCTTTTGGGAAAGAAACTCCATCTCTTCCTCATGATCATCAGAACTCACAACCTCATCATAAATTGCAATGTTGTCTTCCAGCAAACCCGATTCTTCATGAGGCAAGGTTTCAACATATAAATTAGCAGGAGAGTAAAAAAAAACAATCCCTTTATATGAAATATTAGAATTTGGTTGTATGTCTATACCTGGATTGATTTCTTCTTCAGTTAGAGGAGGAGGCATTTTCCTTTTTCCTTGGATAAAACCACAACTGTTCTCTTTCTCTTGTGAAGGTTGTTCATAGGGATGAATGTCTTCTTTGTTGTTAAAATAAATACCCAAAGATTACCGACTTCTGATTGTATTAATTTTGTCTTTGATGAACTGAAATGAATCACAACAAAGAGGTAAATACCCCTCCCTTTCTCCCAAAATTTCTTCACTTTCTTCTTCACTGTCATAGCTGAGCAATATTTGCTGATCATTATTTTTGAGCTGTTGAAAATGACCATCTTTGTCCCACAAACTGATCACTAATTGTTCTATAGTGTTAGCTTGAGTCTGGAGAACATAATCATCATCATATTTATCATACTTGGGCAGCTTATTCATAGGAGGAATGTGATCCATTATGCATACTATATTAGCAAATTTTTCCACCATATTAAAAGGACAGTGTTTATGGCCAATAGCTTCTCCTTTAGCAATCTGAAATGATTCGAAGCACAAGGGTAGAGACTCAAAAGGTGTTGGTTCATCCTCCATTTCTCATTCTGTAATCGTAGCAGCTACACCAAGATGTCTTAAAGGGAGAACTTCTGAATTTGAAAAAGGGTTTGCATTATACATTTCTTCCCTTACTGATTCTTTAGAGCATTCCACCTTGTTTCCATTTGTAATTTTCTTGTAATTCTATCTTAGTAGTGAAGCACAAGATATAGGAAGGTATCTAGTACTTACTTGACAACTTTCAGCATCTTCTTCTTTGTAATCTTGCTCAACATGCATATTTTGATTGTTATTCTTGCCCTGTAATGACTGATTTTGTTCTTCCCAAGGAAAAGGTATAGGCTGTTTTGAATAAGTAGCGCCAACCTCAACCTTGTATTCTTCCTCTTTATTTCCAAGTATATGCATCATTTTTCCAATTGTATCTAACAACATCTCTAGCTTTACCTCTGAAGATATCATTTTCTCTTGATATGCTTTGTCTTTCTCTAATACTCTTAGCTTTGCCTCCTTTTTTAGTATGTTGGCTTCCACATCAACTTCTATCCTTTTCATTTCCTCCAGAGTCGAGGGATCTCTTTCTCTTATCTAGAAAGCCATCTCTGGGTCAAAAGCATTTGGGTAGTGCAAGAGAGCCCACTCTAGGGGTGGCTTTATCTTAACAGGTATTGCATGGTATACTTTGTTGAACCTCACTGAAAAGTTTTGTATTGTCTCTCCTGGATGTCTTTTTAAATGGTTGTATTCCCTTATGATGAGAAAAACATTTCCCATGACTTCCCACCTATATAAGAAAACTTGAGTGAATTGATGAAAGTTGCTAATGCTTGTAGCTGGAAGGTCCTTAAACCAACTCTTAATTTTTCCTTGTAACGATAAGGAAAACATTCTAATACACACATAATCTTCTCCTATTTCAAATAGGTCAAGTAAATTCTCAATATTTGGAATGTGTTCCTCAGCAATGACTTTTGATTTTTCTCCATCAAATCTGGGTAGTTTATTTGCAAGATTTGCAGGGAGGGCTTGGAAGATAGGAGGTAAAATAAGAGGCTTGTATATGTCTGTGACCTTTGTGGGTATAGGTAGTGAAAAAATATATTTATGACTGTTTAAGGTTTCAGCAAGAGCAAGAAAGACAGTATGAAGCTCATGTTTCACTAGATCTTCCACAAGTATATCTAGAGTAGGCATAGGTATATTTGGAGTAGGCACAGGTATATAAGTATGTTCATGGTCTGTAATTTGAAGCTCAAATTTTTTAGACATGAGATGTTTCCATTGATCAATATAGAAATCATCAATATATTCTTGGTTAGGCCTAAATTATGATATAACATAGTTATATATAAAGACAATAATTTCCTGAATACAAATTAGGCTTGGATACCTTCTCTTTCTAGGATGATTGGTCATGTTTTAGGTTCTTCCTCCAGTGGAGTCTTTAGGTCTATGGATAGTTGTGGAGTCACCAGGTGGATGATTTCAACTATTTTAAGGTAGGTTGTTGTCCACCATCAGCAACTGAATACCAATCTAAGGATGTTTGTGGGTTTTCTGAGTTCTTAAGGATATATAATCTTGTTACTTACTCAGATCCCACCATGATCACCATTATCTTATGGTCCCATGATTTGTTATATTGGTGAGAAAAAATGCACAATGTAACATCAGACCAGTATTTGGAGTCCTAGGACCTCGCTTTCCTGGACTCAGAGAGGACTCTCTTTATTTTGTGCAAAGGATGTGAACTTGTTTTCTTTTAGGGTTTGATTTTAGGCTAGTTGTTAAGTTTAGGGTTTGTTTGTTTGTTTTGGTTGGGTAGATGATCAAGTAGAATAGATAGAGTGAGGAAATATTCAAGTCATTGGGCTATGGAGTCAATAAAAGTCATGGAAAGTTCAATAATGAATCAAGGTGGATCACATGGAAAATCTAAAATGGATAGATGGATTTTCAAGGTTTGTGTGAGATGAAATGAACATCAATTTTGTGAACAAAGTAGGGAAAAGGGCAGCTAAGGATACTTTGTCAAATACTTTAACATGAAGGGCCTTGAACACTATTTGGCATAAATAATTAATCAATAGATAGAGCACACCAACAATCCTTTGATTCAACTCAAGCAAATAAGCATTTAAGAGAAACAATCGAATGAAATATACAAGGCGGGAAAATCATTTAAATTCTAGTGATTTCACCTTCAAGGTTAGAAAAAATTCAAGATAAAGATATAACTTTAATAAAAGAAGAGGAAACTCCTAAAAATCATTGATAATAGCCATAAATATCTCCAAAACAACTATTCAAGCATGGACAAAGGGTATGATCGAAACATAGCCTCTTTGGCAAAACCTAATTAGTGGTACTTCAAAGAAAGATCTCAAGAACAATGTTTTAGTGACATAAAACAAGCGGGTATAACCATAAAACATCTTTGATACCTACTGTATTGAACCATTCATGAGCTAAACAAGCTTGGGTGGGTCTAGAGAGCAACTAAGAATTCTCTACATTGACCTAGTAGAGGAAAACATAGAGGCAGTGAAGAAAAAACAGAGCTAAGGTGCCTTTGAAAAAAAATTCTTAGTCTAAAACCTTTGTTCTACTACAATATAGATGTAATATCCCAAAATGGGGAAAATCAACAATAATGGGAATATCTTATAATATTCCAAAATTAGACTACTTAGCCAGGCATGCCTGAAAAACGCATTTTTCAGGAATGTAAGTTATAATATTGGGAAACAACCCTTGGATACCTTAGATATAATAATATAATACCTAAATATAATAGGGGATAAGAAAAAAATCCTTCTAGATGGGTTAAACGGATCTCCCCACACCTAGTGCAGTTGGAAAATGCCCAAGGAAGGGACTGCAACAATATTTAACAACACTACTTAGATAATAACACAATTCAACAGAGTAAGAGTAGGAAATAAATATGGAGGTTCAGAAATAGCTTTTACATCAGAAAAATATATTTACAATGTGGCCCATACAATGTACAAGAGAAAGATAGAAGACTTTTGTGAAGAAAACCCTCTAAAAGAGGTGCTGCAACAATGAATTTCACTGCACAAGGCTTGACAACGTTATTTTTATGAGCATACACCAGTTGTAGGTTAAAAATAAAATCTAGAACATATATGTGTACAAAATATCAGATCTATATCAGATCTGTACACTAGACTATCTCTATTTTACATACCCCTTGGGGTTTTCAACAAAACATGAAGCACCAAGAGTAGATCTGAGATCTCATGCAGCAGATCTGCATATTACTTCAGAATTTCTGAAGCATATATATGAGTATTCAAATCATATGGAATATATCAGAAATCCATGGAACACCACAGTGAAGGGCAGATTCCCATCACTAGAGATCACTCCTCAAAGTTTTCCAAAACTCCCTAAAACTTTCCTCTTGCAGATAACGCAATCCTGGAAGATAGACTATGTTGTAGAATTGATGAATGGTTTGGCCTGATGCCAAGGTATGGATCTAAAGCTCCAATCATCCAGTACACTCTTTCCAGGGGGATAGAAGGTTTTCCCGCTGAAAAGGGGCACTAGGTTGGCCTAGATCTGAATAGATGTAGCCTCCACTTGTTGTATCTTACAAAGACAAACAAACCCTCAACAGGATCTGTGTTGTAGTTGGAAGAAGAGCTTGGCCAAATGCGTAATATTTGACAAGAAATTCAAGACTCTTCCAAGAGGCCTCTCAAGGAAAGAGGTGGGATTCCCGATCAGGAACACCCAGTGCTAAACAACATTATTCTCTGCTAAAGAGCCAAGAGAATAGGAAATGTCTAATCAGACAAGTTCTTCCAAAAGAATATGTTCAACAACCTTCTTCTGTTGTTCTCCTCTTCCTTTTATAGGATAAAAGTATTGCAAAACCCTAAACCATCTCAAAGGTTTAGCTCCTTTCACATGTGTAGCCTCCAACTAGAACTGTGTTGTGCATCTAGGAGGTACATTGCATCTGGACAACATTGTGGATTTGGTCCTATTGACCTAGTCAATTATCTCAATCATTTTCACACATAAGGGAGGTTTATTAAGGGAGCCCATATTTGGCCTTGTTCACATGGGGCATTGATTTATTTTTCTGATTTAGGATTTAATTTCTTCTCCTCTACAATTTTATTCATGCAACAAGAAAATTAAAACAAAGTTGTATATTCCCATTAGCTTGGGCTAATTTGGAATATTATAGTCCTCCCCTCCAAAATGTTGATTTTCCTCAAGCAACTGATAGAGTGAATGTTGCAACTCCTTCCCTCTTCCATTGGTGACACCATCAAGTGATAAGCCTCCTCCATGAGCTAAGTGTTCACCAAACCATCCTTCCATGAATTGTTTCTTCAATGTTTTTATGAGAGGTAAATGACCCATCCCATAAGGAGTTAAGAACTCAAGTGAAATAATCATGGCTGAACCAAAACTCTCCTTGAAACATGTAGCATAAGGTACATGGAGATTCTCCATCCCATGTGGCACATACATTCTCCCCATCCTCCCTCCATACAAGCCCACAAATAGTACATGTATATCATCAATTTATGGAAGCAAAACTATGTACATACAAACAAAAAATTGAGCATGAGGAGGTGGATCATAATCCTACATATGATACCAACATAGTGCATCTCCTACCTGCCTCAAATAAATACATGGTAAGTGGTTTTCTCACCACTTACTTTCTGCCCAAGTCATCTCACTATTGTTGAAGGTGAGAGATATGTTTGGTGCCTTGGGGAAGCACCCATCATGATGAAAAATCTCCCTTTGCTCATTAAGGGAGTGGAAAAATTCAGAAATTTTAATGGCCCAATAGTTGCCATGATATTTACATGATACATTACTCCTTTTAGGAGTCATGGCCTGCATAAAAATGGTAAAATAACATGTATAATCAAAAAATAAAACTTGCTTTACATGAACATATCCTTTACCAACAAAGCCTCTCATACACATGGAGTTGTGCATGGTGTTAGTGTCCCATGATTTGGCAGATTGGCAAGCCAAATGATAGGGTAACATCAAACCAACTTTGGAGCCCAAGGACCTAGCCTTCCTGGACTCAGAGAGGTCTCTCTCTATTTATGCAAAGGATGTAAACTTGTTTGCTTTCTATGTATCTGATTTTAGGCTAGTTGTTAATTATGTCTTGGTTTTGTTTAGGTTTTTTTGAGGGAGAACTGATCAAAGGATAGATAGATAAAAATATTGTCAGAAGAACTGGGCTATGGGGTCGATAAGGTCGAGACTGCCTCAAAGGGTGGACAAGGTATATTTCAGGGCCGATTTAGTCGAGGTAAAATGGATTCTTTTAGGTGGAGTGAAATGGGATGGACACTAAGTTTGTGAAAGACGAAGAAGTTTTAAGCACAAATAGTTTTACAACAAACATCCATGTGGTAGGGCTAACCATTAATCACTATAGATGAAACTCAATCTGATAGATGCATAAAATAAACATTCAGGCAATACATAGAAGTATAAGACCCACTAACTTTGGGAAAATCACCTTCAGAATTTGTGGAAAACAAATAATTCAAACAAATAACTCAATCCATGAATAGGGAACTCCTAGACATCATATTTTGAGCTATCGGTAACTTTGAACTAAGATTTCAGAGCATAGGCAAAGGGAAAGATCGAAACAAGACCTCTTTGGTTCAACTAGGACAATAAAAAATTCAGAGAAAGGTTTTAGTGATGGGGTTTTGGATAGATATGAGTAAGCAGGGCATACCTTGAATCATACTAGATAGCATACATAATAACCATTAATGAAATTGATAACAAGTTCTTAGGTTATCAAAGAGTAGTTAAGAATTCTTTAACATAACTAAGAAAGAAGAAAAACATAGAAGCTATAATGAAATCAGGAGACTTGAGGTGCCTGCATGGGCATGTCTCAAATCTATTCTTTACTGACTTGCAGCAAGCAAGAAACATGGAAACATGTATGATAAACTAAGGAAAACATACAGATAAGGGACACTATAACATTTACCAAGCCATGGAATCCAACAAACAGTCCTCTTCCACCATCCAAGACAAACAAGAAATCCTCCACATCATGAGACAAAGTGTTTCTTCAAAGCTTGTAATATCATGTATTGCTCTATATCATCAAGTTCAGCCCCTAAGCTCTTCAAGCTTGATTTGTGCTTTGTAGGCTTTCCTTTGGTATTCGAAAGCCCGGGCCTCATAAAATGCCATTTGACCACTCCTTTGTTTGTTTTGCATCTATAGAAAATGTATGAGGTCCTTTGACCTTTCTATATCAGCTTGTGGGTCATGAATTTGGGCTTCTCTGTTTTGCAAAAGAGCCTCAAGAATTCTAGCTTCATTATCCCCATCATCACTGTCTATCTGTATGATGTCAAACTCCCTCTCTTTTTCATGACTACTCTCCTCTTTTTCTTTCCCTTTGCCTTGGGTAGAATTCTTGGTCTTTTTCCTCTTTGGCAATTCGACAATACTCTTCTTAGGCTTTTTGCCTCTACTTCTTAGCACTCTTGTGACATTGCTAGTCACTGCTGGAGTGATCTTCTTCTTTGTTGATCTAGTGTTTCTAGGCTTCGCCACTTTTGGAGGGAGATTCATGTCCCCTTGCCTAGGAGAGGCAACTAGCACATGCTCTTGGCTGTGTTGAGGAGAAGAGAGAGATAGTTTCATAACTTGCACTTGCTCAACTTGGTCCTTGGTTTGGTCTTGGCTGCCCTTAGGATTGTTTTGATCTTTTTTCTCCATGTTGCCCCCTTCAGAATGCTCACTGTTTGGTGTTTTCTTGCCATCATCATTGATTACTTGAGGGATGTCTTGTTTCTCATCATAAGTGTCTCTTTTAGGACTGTTATGACCCTCATCATCATTGTTTTGGCTGCCACTTTGTTTTTTTTCTTGAAGACTGTCTTGTTCATCTCTTTTTCTGCTTTCTTCATTACTGTTGTGTTATTTTCCTTCAATTTTTTGTCCCTCATCACCCTCATGCTTACTGTTGTGTTTGATTCCATCATGTTCCTCTTCATGACTGCTATTCTCACCATAATTTTTTTCATGCTCACCATCATTTCCTTCTTCCTCACTGTCATGTTTAGATTCTTTACTTTTTCCCTCATCATCACTAGTTTGCTTCTTCTCTTCTTCACTCTCAACCATAGGGGATTTTGGTCTTTTATGAGTTTATTTTCTATAAGAAGGAGAAACATGATGAGTGGATGGTGAGGAAGGTGCATGAGATGAAGAGGCAATGGCAAAATCAGGATGGGAGATGAAAGAGTCCCAAGAAACTCCCTTTTTCTCAAGTTGATGGAGGATGATGATCTTGATAAGGGAATGATGAAATAAAAAATATTGTTGTTGAGCAGAGGGCTTCTTTTGGATAGTAGAGGCCATCTTGTCAATGCTTTTGTAGAGGAAGAAAGGTAGGTTCAACAACTGAGTTCTTGTGAAATGTATAAGAAGCCTGATGTGATAGGCATAAATCTGGGAAAAACTTCTCTTCACATGTGAAATACTTCATGATGACTTTAATGAGGGGGGCATAGCTGCTCAACAAGTGAGAAAAATGGAAAATAGCTTGGAAAGCATCCTAATGATCTAGTTTTAGAAAGGGTTTATAGTGATTCAGATCTAGGTATGTTTGTTTGAACCACTTTTCTCCTATATAGGGGATCTTAGTTGCTTTGGAGATAGCCCTAGGAGAGAGTTTGAAATCCAGACCTACTAGATGGACATGCTTTCCTTGTAGCCTCAAAGCAAACAAATGTGTCAAAGGAGGGTGATTTTTTACTTCTTGGAATTTTTGGAAAAAATCCAAGCACCCTACTTCATGAAAATTGAAGAGTACTGAAGGAGATTCATTCACCTCTTGAGTTGTAATAGGCTCATACCTATTGTGATACCCACTTCTGTTGTCCTTCTTTGGAGGCATTTTTGCTTTTGATACCCTTCACTAACTTACCCAACAAGACCTTGAATTACTTCTCCAGCACTGTGTTTTGAGCAAAGAGGCCTTTAGTAAGATCTATGTGTGATTTTTGAAGACAAGTCCCCTTTTGTTTTTGACACAAAAACTCTTTCCCTCAATCATTGATTTTTTGAAATCACTGTTTAAGAGGTGAGAAAAACCCTTATAAACTGATCAAAATTGTTTCACCCAATCACTATCTTCCTTTCTCTCTAAGCAAAGAATATACTCTTGAAAAAACACTGTGCTTCTCCTTTGAACAAATTTTTCCTCTTTGATGATCACTGTTTCTCTAAAAAAAAAAGTAGTCTCCCTGTCACTGAGTGAGAAGCTTTCAAAGCAAACTATGTCTCTTCTTTATAGACTGTATGATCTTTTATGTACTTGAAAAACCAATTTTAAACTTTTACAAGGCACTAGTTTTTAAATAGTTATTCTCTGTTTTACGTGGTACAAGTTCTTGACCTGGGATGATGAGTCTCCCTGCGAAAACCAAGCTCTATTCCTTCCAACATAAGGAACCTTTTGAAACTGATAACAAGCCCTTCTTCCCTTAATCTACTATTGCTCTGTGATGTTTTAATAAGCAAGTTCTTTTTGTATGAGGGTAAGTTTGTTTGTTAAACAACAATATCTTCTCTTGTTACTGAGTAAAAGGTCTTCCAGAAAATCTCTGTTTTCTCTCTATAAGACTGTGTTTATCCTTTACTACTCATATCAAGAAACCCCTCTTAAACTGACAACAGAATTTTACTCCTTTATCACTGTTTCTTTGAAACTTTTTAAGAGACTCCTTTTGAACTGATAATAAGCAGACCTTTCTCTTTTAATCACTATTCCTTTGAAACTCTGATAACAAACTTTCCCTTAAATCAAACAAAAATTTGACTTAGAGACATAAATACCTTTTTAAAATGTGTTTAGCTATAATTGGAGACGAGATTTTTGTTCAAAAACTAATCTTGGCACCTTTGAAGGCTCCTTTGAGTATTGGCCCAAGCTGGCATAAACCGCGTTCAGAAATGGTTGATGGGTTAGGCAGGCTTGAATGGAAGAACGCGCCGCGTTCAGAGATGGTTGATGGGCCGGGCAGGATTTGAACGAACAAACGCACTGCATTTGAGCAGTCGGGTCGGTCTTGGGCACCCTTTGAACGCTAGGCATAGGCATATCGCGCAACCGCACAGGTGCGCCGCGCCTTTAACAATTTTCTTCAGTGAGCGCCGTGCGTTTAAACCGGTTGAAAATGACTTAAAAATTCTCAAAACTGTTTCTCTCTTCCTTGACTTGGCTTTGCATAATAGTGAATGATATGTTTGCTTGAGTTTTATACTTGATGAGGGTTCAAAGAATCCTCCCTTCCTTTATCTATTTTTGAAAAACAAAAGAATTCACCCTTTTTCCTTTTATTATCATTTGTTGTTAAAACAAAATGACTCTGTTGATTTTGTATTTGAAGATAGTTTTCTTATTTTGATTGTTGAAAGAAAACTTTTTGAAGAAGGGCTGATATTTCAACTCTAGAGTCACTGCAAATTTATCTTCAAAACCTATTTAACCCTGATCTCTATTTTTAACCCCTTGTTTGTCACAAAGGAGGTTATCAAACTATGATTTTATTCTATTTTTCTACTAGGGAGGTCACCATAAAAATCACTACTGCAGTCCCTTAAAACCACTATATAAACCATTGTTTGAGAAGTAAAGGAGGTCTTTTAAACCATGTTTTTTCTTCTTGTATGATGAAGGAGTCTTCTAAAACATAAACATTTACCTTTATCAGACACTGTGCCACATTGTCCTTTTGAAGGTGATCTTTTAATTTGGAACTGGAACTTATCCTCTGATTGAAAACATTTCATAATGTAAATTGTTTGTGTGCACTAAGACTCTGTCTCTCATCATTTGTTGGAGGCACCCTTTGACTGAATGTGAATCATGGTTACATCACCCTCTTTTAACCCTTTTAATAAGTTGATCTATATGGACTATTAATCATTTGGAGAGCCGACCCTCTGCTTTTGTGAAGGAGGCCATTGTTACTGTTATGCACTTTGTATTAACACTTTCTCTTGACTGTGTATAGACCTTCTATTTTGTCTTGAAGAAAATCCTTGCAAATGTGATCACCTATGCTCATTTAGAAACATGGTTAGGCCCTTAAATTCATGATGAAAAAGGCCTTCAATCAATGAAAGTTCATCTATCCTAATAATGTTCCCATTGTCTTTTAAATGAGCTGGAAAGTAACCTTTGGCGCTCTCCCTTTATTTATCACTTGGAGGGAGTACTTTTTATAGACCATAAAAAATGTTTTTTCAACATGAACCTTTTGTGTGAATGCCTCTTTGCATTAGTTTTTTAGAAACCATTTTTAAACCAAGCTTGGTCTGCTACTTTTACCATTCAGATGAGGCTGCTTTAATTCAAAAATATAACCTCTGATTCATCCTTTGATGAAGGCTTTTATAAACATAAGAGCAGAGGCTTTTTAGCACCATCATGTCACTAATTTTCTTTTGATGTGAAATAGGCCCTTAACTTATAAACTTTCATTTGTTTTACCATTGTTTCTCAACATGGTCTTACCAACAGAGACTTTATCAAACACAACATCAGTCAATCCTGGTGATGCATCCTCTGTCCTCTTGCTTTATGAGGCCTTGTCTGAGATGTATATATCCTTTGTAAAATATCACTGTGAACACAAAACCAGAAGAAATGTGATTGTACATGGAGAGTGTTTGCTGCTAGATATAATTGAACTGTCTTTTCCCTTGACTGTGTTGTAAAACGTTTATTGAAATTGCCTTTGACTACTTTTCAAAACCCAGGTTCAAGGTAACATAAGAAGCATTTGTCTTCTTATGCCCTACATGATGATGCCCTTCAGAAAGATTATGTAGCACTGCTTTTGGAGGAGATCATGGAGCACTACTGATCAACATCTCATTTCACTTCATTTGCTTCATTTATGAGGAATGGTCTCTGCTCTTCAGGAAGCCTTTAGATTTATAGCATGTACACTTACTTCTCTTCTCTTTACAACTCTTCATCTGATCATTGATGGAAAACCTTTTCAACATGAGAGACCTATTTGAACTTGTCCCTTTGCTCTTATTTTCATACTGATCATCATTCAATTACACCCCTGCAGAGATGTAAAAAATAGATGCTTTGGAACCTTGGAGAGCTCTTTTGGTGTTTCATGGAGATTATGCCTGATCTAAGCATATTTCTTCAGACAGTGACAAACCTTCTCTTTTCCTGATTTGGAACTTTGTTTAACTTCTTCTAAAATGAGACAAAGTGACCCCTTAGTGGTGTGCAACCTATGAATAGAACAATGCTTGCTTTGCAGAATAGGGAAAGAATTCATGGTTGACTGGTACGAGACAAAGGCTTTTTGGCCTAGGATATCTTAGACAAAGGAAAAAAACTCCCTAAACACCACTGTCTAACTTAGGGACAATTTTCACAGATTCTGAGTGTTTTATTAGGCATGATCAGATTGTCATATGACAAGATGATCAATAATAGAGTAGCAGACACTTTTTCAACCTTTGGATAGTGAATGGCCTGAGTAACAAGGAGATAATGATAGCAGGGAAACTAAGCTGAGACAGCTCTAGACATGGATATTTTTCTGAAACGAGATAGGAATTGAAAACTGGAGTTTGTTCTCATCATAGACTGATAGGAAGGGGTAGGAGGACAAAAAAAATTTTGGGGTGTTTTCTAGATGACGAATTGACAGTCTAAGATTAGCTTCTAGAAAACTCAGCTAAGGAAACTAGTCATTAACAACAGGTAGAGAATGATGATGACTAACACATGGATCTTTCTCCTCTTTCCAAAGAAGGAAGAGATGGCTGAAATGACTCTTGCATAGAGTCCCATGGCTGCCCCAACTCCACATAGCTCATTCATTCTTGAAAATGCTGATATAGTTCCTCTTTCAAGCCTTCCCAATCAAAGCTCCTCATGATGATGTTGTAGATCCTCATGGAATACATGTGGCTGAAACATAACTCTTTGTGTGCTCCTTGTAATATCTTATGCTTGAGCTTAGAAGCTCTAGAAAAAAAAATTCTACCATGATGATAGATGACTCCTCCTCGGACTAAGTAGCCATGTTCATGTATTTGGTCATCATGGATGTGTGACAAACTTTGGAATAATCCACTAGGAGTTGGGATTTCCAATACAAATATTCACTACTCAATAATGACAGCGCTGATGATGCATCAACCAAAGTATCTATCATGTTGATGATCCTTCCATTGACATCTCCTATGCTAAAGGTGTGTGTTGGAAGGCTGTTCCTTCCCTTCTTCTCCTCCCACAGTGCAAGATTAGAAAGAAGAGTGGGTGATGATGATAGGGGAAGAAGATTTCCCTCCTCCTTGAGCTTACCCAAGTCTCCCAGCGCTGTAGCTTTGTCTTCAAGTGCTCCAAACCCTCCTGGATCTAAGTTTGGAGTAGAAATTTGTGAGGTCTTCCCTACAAAATCTGAATCAGGTGGCCTCCTAGGTGGTTTGCCACTAGATAAAGATATTTCAGGGACCATTCTCATATGCATGATAGATGATATCCTCATGTACCTGCTTCCACTATGCAATTTCAACTCTGTTTTATGTGTGGAAGTCTCATGAAATTAGGAGACCCATCTTAGTGGTGTAAGAATGCCTCTGATTGGAACATTTGTTCCATCCTCTCCTTCTAGCAATAGTGGATCATCTTCTCCTATATCAGCTTTGTGATCCCTCCTTTGTTCTGTCTCATTGTCTCTTAGCATAGACACATGCTGCTCATGTCCTCCATATGGAAGATCCTTAGGAACTCCTTTCACAAATTCAAGAGCCCCTCTAGTGGAAGCCATTTCTTCATCTCCATCTCTAAATGAAAATAGATCTCCTCCTGCTATCACAGTGTTGGAGGATCTTCTCTACTCTTTCTCTCCTTTCTCCTCATCAATGGAGAATGCCTCATCACTAAGAGACCCTTTTCTTTGGTCTCTTCTTGAGGAAGGAACCCTCATGTTTTCTCTTTGAGAAAAGAGAAATTTCTGTAGTGGGGTTTGTGCCCTTGGAAAATCATGTAGCATATCTTCAACCCCCTCAACAATGTTTAGAACTGGAGTTGGATTTCTGGAATCTTCCACCTTATGAAAATATTTATATTTCTTGGGCTTGATTTGCTTTCCCCAAGAAGTCTTAGAATGTCTCACATAAAATATTTTCACTAGTATCCTAATGATCTTTGCATAAGAAGATATTTTTACCATTTTCAAGGAAGAAGACTCAAATAGCCACCAAGCATAAGCCTTTCCTTGAAGATGCAACATTACTACTCTCAAGGCTTCTTCTTCTAAAACTTGATGCAGCTGGAAGTATGTGTCAAGATTCCTTCCCCAAGACTCGGTTGAATCCTTAGGTGATCCATCAAAAGTAGGTAGAGAGAATCTACCCAAAATGTGTTGCATGCACCCTCTTCTTCTACCATAGTTGCTGGATCTTTCTTCTTTAAGTTGACAGAACTCTAGGAAGCTAAGATGCTCTTTGAATCTCTCTGATAGAGACTCATATTCTTAGAGATAATCACCAAGAGATTCCTCCTTTGTTGTTCCTCCTTTTCCTTCTTCCTTTGACAAGAAAGTGGTCATGCTCCAATGTTGCAGATCAGGTTGTGTGGCTGAATGCTCACACACATAGTAAGAAGTACTGGGGCGTTCTTGATGTAAAAATCCTCTTGAGGGATCTACATGTATTTCCCTCTTCATTCCCTAGATTTCTTCTTTCAGTTCATACATAGCTTGAGAAAGAGTTTTAGAGAACTCTTCCCTTTGCAAACTTCCAGTTAAAGGGATCTTACCCTTTTCTTCTGTGTCTTCAGTGTAACCATACTTCTTCTTCAGTATTTTTTTTCCATGAAAAGACATATTGGTTCTTCAAGAAAAGAAAATCACAGGTTGTGCCAAGATGATTTCTCTAATACCATTGCAATATCCCAAAATGGGGAAAATAAAAAATAATGGGAATATCATATAATATCCCAAAATTAGACTGCTTAGCAAGGCATGCCTAAAAAACACATTTTTCATTTATGTATGCTACAGGATTGGGAACCAACCCTTGGATCCCTTAGATCTAACAATATAGGACCTGAATCCAAGAGGGGATAAAAAAAAAATCCTTATAGGTGGGTTAAATAGACCTCCCCACACCTAGTGCAGTTGGAAAATGCCAAAGGAAGGGACAGCAACAATATTTAACAACACTACTCAGAAAATAACGTAGTTCAATAGAGTAAGAGTAGGAAACAAATATGGAGGTTCAAAAATAGCTTATAAATCATCAAATCAGATTTACAATGTGGCCCATAAAATGTACAAAATAAATATAGAAGACTTTTGTGAAGAAAACCCTCTAAAAGAGGTGCTGCAACAATGTATTTCACTGCACAAGGCTTGACAGCATTATTTTTATGAGCATACAATAGTTGTAGGTTACAACTCAGATCTAGAACATATCTGTGTACAAAATATCAGATCTATATCAGATCTGTACACTAGACTATCTCTATTTTACATACCCCTTGGGGTTTTCAGCAAAACATGAAGCACTAGGAGTAGATATGAGATCTCATGTAGCAGATCTGCAGATTTCTTCAGAATTTCTGAAGCATATATATGAGTATTCAGATCAGATATGAATATGACATGGAATAGATCAAAAATCCATGGATCACCGCAGTGAAGGGCATATTCCCATCACTAGAGATCACTCCTCAAAGTTTGCTAAAACTTCCTACAACTTTCCTCTTGCAGATAATGAAGTCCTAGAAGATAAAATACGTTGTAGACTTGATGAAGAGTTTTTTCTGATGCCAAGGTATGGATCTGAAACTCCAATGATCCAATACACTCTTGCTAGGGGGATAGAAGTCTTTCCCACTGAAAAGGGGCACTAGATTGACCTAGATCTGAAAAGATCTAGCCTCCACTTGCTGCAACTTACAAAGACAACCAAACCCTCAACAAGATTTGAGTTGTCGTTGGAAGAAGAGCTTGGACAAATTCCTGATAGTGGACAATAAATGCAAGACTCTTCCAAGAGGCCTCTCAAGGAAAGAGGTGGGATTCTCGATCAGGAACACCTAGTACTAAACAACACTATTCTCTGTTAAACAACCAAGAGAATAAGAAATGTCAAATCAGAAAAGTTCTTCCAAAATAATATGTTCATCAACCTTCTTCTGTTGTTCTCCTCTTCCTTTTATAGGATAAAAGTCTTGCAAAACCCTAAACCATCTCAAAGGTTTAGCTCCTTTCACATGTGTAGCCTCTAACTAGAACTGTGTTGTGCATCTAGGAGGTACATGCATCTGGACAGCGCTGTGGATTTGGTCCAGTTGACCCTGTCAATTGTCTAAATACCTTTCATACATAAGGGAGTTTTATTAAGGCAGCCCAGATTTTGCCTTGTTCACATGGGGCATTGATTTATTTTGTTGATTTAGGAGTTAATTGCTTCTCTACAATTTTATTTATGTAACAAGAAAATTAAAACAAAATTGTATATTCCCATTAGCTTGGGCTAATTGGGAATATTACAATAAAAGGATTTAATAAAATGATACATAAGAAAACAAGAACTAAATAGAAGCATATCACCATTAACCAAGCTCAGGGATCCTGCAAGGAAGCCTTCTCCATCATCAATCAAAACAAGCCATCCACAAATTCCACAACACCAATTTCTCTTCAATCTCTGAAAAAACTATGCATTGCTCCCAAGAGTCATCAAATTCCAACCTTTTACAATAACGCCCTCATTCTCTATTTATCTATAAAAGGAGGGAAAAAACCCTAACTAGGGTTTGAAAATGTCAAAATCATCCATAAATGTCAATTATTCCTAAGAGACCATGCAAGGCCCAAGGCACAAAATATCTCATGAAATAAATGAAAAAATAACTCCTAACACCTAAATTTGGATTTATTTGCCTCAAAAAACACTAAAATATCATTTTTCCTTTAATGAGTGTCTTTTTTTGACTTTTTTGCCAAAAATGCACAGTGAGGTCTGATCGCGTAGCGTCTGAACAGGAGAAACTGGGTCCACTTACAACCAAGTTTTTATGACCTGCCTGATGTCGAAATTGGCTCCGTGATGGCCCGTTGGAAAGCCTATTGAGTATAATTTTCAAAAATTCCCTTGTGTTTCTGATTGGGTTCCATTAACCTATCCAAAAGGAAAAGTTCCCAAAGCTTCTCTAGGCACAGTGCCAGGCCTGAAAATGAGGCAGAAAGGTGAAAAATGAGGTGTTTTTTAGCCTTTTGAGGGACCAAAAATGCTCCAAATGCTCTAAAATTTGGTGAGATCCTGTCATTGATGTGAGGATTCCAAAAATGCATTTTTTTCCTCCTGAGGATGTCTGAGGTGAAAGCGTAGCGCCAAGGGTGCTACGCTTAGAGGCCTCAAAATTTGCAAAAAACCAAAATTTGTCAAAATTTTCCCAAAATTGGTGGATACCTTCCTCATGGGGTTTGAGAGGTCTGCAGTGAAGCTTCAGCCAAGATTCCAAGGTTTTCTTGGTGCTTAGCCCCATGGTTCATAAAAAATGTTAAGGTTTTCTTCCTCCTTTGCCTCTTTGAAGGCTTTTCCTTTTTGGCACTTTCTTCATTGATATCTTCTTCAATGTCTTCTTGGTCTTGTGATTTTTTGTTTACCTCATCATCACCATTACCTTGGCTTATTTCTTCATTCCGTCCCTCACTACTACTGTGATTTTCATTCCCACTATCAGCCTCTTTATTTTCCTCACTATTGTCATCAGCTTCACTGTCATGGTGATCCCTGGTGTCACTGCTGCCACTAGTATCATCATTTTTATTAGTTTTCATATTCTCTACCTCTTCACTATTTCCTACCTTATCCTTTGCATCATCATAAGTCTCACTGTTTACACTGCCTTCATGGTTTTCATCATTACTACTAGGAGTCTCATGGCTGTGATCTTTACTGCTCTCATCTTCAACATTGGTCATCTCCTTCTTTTTTAGGTGCCTCATATGCTATATGTTTTGTCATTGAAATCATCTTCAATGATTTATTATTCCTTGCCTCTTTCTCATTTGACATTTTTTCCACTCTGTTTTGAGAAAAACCCTAGGAAAATTAGAAATGCTTTTGAAAACCCTTGATTAGCAGCTTTGAAGGAGTTTGTTGAGCTTTTTTAGAATTTTTAGGTGAAAAAGGGACTTCAAGTGAAGGCATAGCACCTGCACGTAGATTTGAGTCCTCCCTGCCCTAAGCACATTGCCTGAACATTTTCTGGGCCTGTCGGGCTGCCCTACGCGTAGCGCCTTTTGCAGAGGGAATTTGGAGGCCTTCCTGATGTCAAAATTGGGCCCATGATAGCTATTTGGAAAATGCATCCTGTATAATTTCCAAATATACCTTTTTTTCTCTGATTGGAGTTGGTTTTACTTATCAAAATTTTATTCTCCCAAGACTGGTCAAAAAGTGTTGAGTGATGGTGCAAAAAAGTTTTGGAGGCCTTCCTCATCTCCACATTGAGCTCATGATAGCTCATTGGAAATATATTCAAGTCTAGTTGTCATGCGTCTCATCAGGAAAGTCATTTGGACACTCTAGCTATGACAAAACCTGATTTCCCAAGGTCACTATAGAAGTGCAACAATTCTCCCATGACACCTGTATTTTTTACATTGCCCCCAAACCATGATACCTGTGAAAAATATGAAGGAGGTTTTTCTTCTCGGACCTATGATGGAAAAAAAATGCTCTCACTTTTGTTAAAGTCATCTCTGTTTGGTCATAAACATAGTTTGAAACAAAACTGGCCCTAGGTGTGGCAAATGATTTGTCCTTTGGAATGAATTCTTGGAAAATGATGGAGGCATAATGTTTATAAGTTGGTATGGCCTTATAATTTATGATATGACCTATCATATGGATCTTCTGCTCCTATGCCTCCTTTCCATAGCAAACCCTAGCTTAGTTGTAAGGGGAAATTAGGGTTTGGTGTAGGCAAAACAAGGGATTTAGGAATGCCTTGTAGAGGGAGGAGAATGAAGGGGTTAAGGGCTATCCAAATTCTTGGGGAAATTTTTGGTTATAGGAATAGATATTAGAGATTAGGGGAAAGTGGAATTTGAAGGATTGAGTGAGGGAAAAGGGTCTGAAAGGGAAAAACATAGGCCTAGTCTCGAAAAAGTGTCAAATTGTAGCAGTACGTTAGGTTTTGTATAAAAATGAATTTTTTGAGGGATAGGAGTGATGGGAAGTGTTGATGAAGGTATATTAAGGATAGGGGGAGGTGTAATAGCATCAAGATACAAGCCTTGTTGATGATTTAACCATGTAAGTCATGTAACCAAGAAAAATTCCCTCAAAAATCCTAGTTACCTATAAGACCAAGTATTTCTTCTCTCCCTTATTGCAAGATGTCTTCTTTCAGGAGCAAACCTCCTACCTTACCAACTTTATGCTGATAGACCTTTTAACACTTCTGCAAAAGTGTCAAGATTTTCCATTACCTCATACACATAATTTTTAACTAAATGATAGTCTTCTTTGGAAATGATGACCTTGGAACACATGAAACCATAATTGACCTAGTGGGGGGTTCTTTGACCTTTCTTTGACTAAAAATTGGTTGGAATCTTGAAGTGAAAAATAGAGTATTGACCAAGTGGTGTAATGAAGATCCAAAATCCAATGTACCTGATTTATCTAAAGAGCCTATAGAGATAGTTTTGAGACCATCTGTGCTTGAGGAATTTTGGGGAATCATGGGAATGAGTTAGGCTTATAGGAAAACCCTAGATGGGAAGTGGAGTTATAGGCAAGGGACAAAAAGAGTAATGAGATTATGGGTAGGAAAAAGGATGGAAATGAGAGGCACAAGCCATTTGGAGTGTGTAGGAGTTACAAGGTCATCATGAAATGGAAAAATGGTAGGATAGTGTCTAAGGATAATAAAGAAAGTGAGATTTCTAAAACTCACAATGTTCATGGAATTTTGTTTTTGGAAATCTAGAACCCATATTTAGTCATCTATGAATAGTGAACATTACTGATAACTAACAGTGGCTCCACTTGGGGAGGGTGGCTCCTCTTCAGGAGGTGTCCAGAACCTTAAAGTTCAGATCTCAGAGTTTTGAAGATTAGTGCCTTACTTGAACTTGGCAGATCCCTTTCCTTCATTCGTTGATGTTATCTTGAAGCTATGATCTCAGAAATCTGAAAAGACATGATTGCGTCAACATTAGTTATACCTACCCATCATACTTTGCCTAACATTTTTTCTTCACTTGGGTGCACTTGGACTGGAAAACCCTTGACATTATTTTATTTTTGAAAGCATAAAAAAAAATCTACTTCTACCCTTATCACTTCCAAGAGTTTAGATTATTCTAGTGAACTCTTTTATTCTCTACCTAGACTATTCATCTGTCAAGATTAAGTTGTTTGACAAACTTCACTCTCTAATCTACTGACATGAAATTGAAAACATTATTTGAACCAGGATTAAGAAATCTGATTCACCATGGGCTGTGGCATTGGGACAAGCTGCACAAAGACATTATTTTTGTACAAACAAAACTAGAAAGTATGCAAGGGCTATAATCCATCATTTCTTAAGCATTCTTATCTTTCCCTTTGGTTTAGATTTAAGCATTAAGAACCATCATCTTTTCTTCCTAATATATTCCTACATGAAAAGTCAAGCTTAAATGATTTGACAAGCCTTGTTCCACTAACCTATTAGCATAAATTCAAAACATGTTCAGCCATGATTAGGCTAGATGACTAAACAAGACTCTTTTTATTAACAAGTAGTGGCATTTAGACTTGCACACTTTTAGAAGTACTCTTTTTTGGGTATAGGGTTGTACCTCTTCTTTCCATCTAGCCTCTTTTTCTTCGTTTCTTTGTTTTTGTTTTTTCATTTGGATCAACATTCTAAGATTAAAAAATAGAAATATGCTCATAGTGTTGAGCTTATTTTCATTCCTATCTATCCTAATCTAACTTATAAAATATATACATTCATTTGGTGAACTCCCTTTTCCAATATAACTAGTCAAGTAGATGATTACATGAGTGATTTTGTCTCAGCTCTTTGAGTGTGGTGAAAAAATCAAAAGGCCAATCCCACCTTAATAGTGTTTGAACATTAGAGCCTAAAATTTTCTTGAAATTTTGCATCAAACTGCTCTTGACATGTTTTACTCCCTCATCAAATGTCTCTAACAAATCAACAAAGGGATCTTGAAACAATACCTGAATGTGAAGATTTGGAAAATAAGCTTGATCCAGGACTGCTTCTTCCTCCACTTGGCTAAGTTTGAGATTCTTTTGGGAAAGAAAATCCACCTCTTCCTCATGATCATCAGAATTGGAAGCCTCATCTTAAATTGCAATGTTGTCTTCCAACAAACCTGATTCTTCATGAGGCAAGGTTGCATCATATAAATCAGCAAGAGAGTAAATAGAAACAGTCTCTTTATATGAAATATTAGAAGCTATTTGTATGCCTAGACCTTGATTGATTTCTTCTTCAGTTAGAGGAGGAGGCATTTTCCTTTTTCCTTAGATAAAACCACAACTGTTCTCTTTCTCTTGTGAAGGTTGGTCATAAGGTTGAATGTCTTCGTTGTTGTTCAAATCAATACCCAAATATTGTTGACTTTTTATTGTATTAAGTTTGTCTTTAATGAACTGAAATGAAGCACAACAAAGAGGTAAAGACCCTTACCTTTCTCCCAAACTTTCCTCACTTTCTTCTTCACTGTCATAGGTGAGCGATATTCGCTCATCACTATCTTTGAGCTGTTGAAAATGACTGTCTTTGTTCCACAAACTGATCACTGATTGTTCTGTAGTGTTAGCTTGAGTATGGAGAACATAATAATCATCATATTGATCATACCTGGGCAGCTTATTCATAGGAGGAATGTCATCCATTATGCATACTAGATTAGCAGATTGTTCCACCATATTAAAAGGAGAGTTTTCATGGCCAATAGCTTCTCCTTTAGCAATCTGAAATGATTCGAAGCACAAGGGTAGAGACTCAAAAGGTGTTGGCTCATCCTCCATTTATCGTTCTTTAATCCAAACAACTACACCAAGATGTCTTAAGGGGAGAACTTCTGAATTTGAAAAAGGGTTTGCATTATCCATTTCTTCCCTTACCGATTCTTTAGAGCTTTCCGCCTTGTTTCAATTTGCAATTTTCTTGTAATGCTCTCTTAGTAGTGAAGCACAAGATATAGGAAGGTATCTAGTACCTACTTGACAACTTTCAGAATATTTTTCTTTGTAATATTTCTCAACATGCATATTTTGATTGTTATTATTGCCCTATAATGACTAAGTTTGTTCTTCCCAAGGAAAAGGTATAAGCTGTTTTGAATCAGCAGCACCAACCTCAACCTTGTACTCTTCTTCTTTCCTTCCAAGTATATGCATCATTTTGCTGATTGTATCTAACAACATCTCTAGCTTTACCTTTGAAGATATCAATTTCTCTTGATCTGATTTGTCTTTCTCTATTTCTTTTAGCTCTGCCTCCCTGTTTAGTATGTTGGCTTCCACATCAGCTGCTATCCTTTGCATTTCCTCCAGGGTTGAAGGATATCTTTCTCTTATCAGGAAAGCCATCTATGGGTCAAAAGCATTTGGGTAGTGCAAGAGAGCCCACTCTAGGGGTGGCTTTATCTTAGCAGATATTGCATGGTATACTTTATTGAACCTGGCTGAAAAGTGTTGTAGTATTGTCTCTCCTAGATGTATTTTCAAATGGTTGTATAACCTTATGATGAGAAAAAAATTTCCCATGACTTCCCACCTATCTAATAAAACTTGAGTGAAATGATGAAAAATGTTAATGCTTGCAGATAGAAGGTCCTTAAACCAACTCTTAATTTTTCCTTGTAATGATAAGGCAAACATTCTAATACACACATCATCTTCTCTTATTTCAAATAGGTCAAGTAAATTCTCAAGATTTTGAATGTGTTCTTCAGTGGTGACTTTTCAGTTTTCTCCATAAAATCTGGGTAGTTTATTTTCAAGATTTGCAGGGAGGGCTTGGAAGATAGGAGGTAAAATCAGAGGCTTGTATCTTTCTGGGACATTTGTGGGTATAGGTAGTGAAAAAACAGATTTATGACTGTTTAAGGTTTCAGCAGGAGCAAGAAAGACAACATGAGGCTCATGTTTCATTAGATATTCCACAAGTATATCTGGAGTAGGCATAGGTATATCTGGAGTGGGCACAGTATATAAGTATGTTCATGGTTTGTAATTTGAAGCTCATATTTTGTAGACCTGAGATATTTCTATTGATCAATATAGACCTCATCAGTGTATTCTTGGTTACACCTAAATTAGGATAGAACATAGTTATATATAAATACAATAATGTCCTGAATACAAATTAGGCTTGGATACCTTCTCTTTCTAAGATGACTGGTCATGTTTTAGGTTCTTCCTCCAGTGGAGTCTTTAGGTCTATGGATAGTTGTGGAGTCGCCAGGTGGATGATTTCAGCTATTTTAAGGCAAGCTGTCGTCCACCATCACAACTAAATACCAATCTAAGGATGTTTGTGGGTTTTATAAGTTCTTAAGGATATCTAAGCTTGTTACTTACTCAGGTCCCACCATGATCGTCATTATGTTATGGTCCCGTGATTTCTTAGATTGGTGAGAAAAAATGCACAGGGTAACATCAGACCAGTCTTTGGAGTCCTAGGACCTAGCCTCCCTGGACTCAGAGAGGGCTATCTCTATTTTGTGCAAAGGATGTGAACTTGTTTTCTTTTAGGGTTTGATTGTAGGCTAGTTGTTAAGTTTAGGGTTTGTTTGTTTGTTTTGGTTGGGTAGATGATCAAGTAGAATAGATAGAGTGAGGAAATTGTCAAGTAATTGGGCTATGGAGTCAATAAAAGTCATGGAAATCTCAATAATGAATCAGGGTGGATCACAGGGCAAATCTAGCATGGTCAGATGGATTTTCAAGGTTTATATGAGATGAAATGAACATCAAGTTTGTGAAAAAGTAGGCCAAAGTGCAGTTAAGGATCCTTTGTCAAATACTTTATCAAGAAGGGCCTTTAACACTATTTGGCATAAAGAATTAATCAATAAATAGGGAACACCAATAACTATTTGATTCAAATCAAGAAAATAAGCATTTAAGACAAACAACCCAATGAAATATAGAAGGCGAGAAACTCATTTAACTTATAGTGATTTCACCTTCAAGGTTAGAAAACATTCAAGATAAACATATAACTTTAATCAAAGAAGAGGGAACTTCTAAAAATTATTGATCATATCCACAAAGATCTCCAAAAAGCATGGACAAAGGGTATGATCAAAGCATAGCCTCTTTGGCAAAACCTAATTAGTGGTACTTCAAAGAAAGATCTCGAGAAAAATGTTTTAGTGACATCAAACAAGCGGGGCTAACCATAAAACATGTTTGATACCTACTGTATTGAACCATTCATGAGCTAAAAAAGCTTTGGTGGGTCTAGAGAGAAACTAAGAATTCTCCAAAATTACCTAGCAGAGGAAAACATAGAGGTAGTGAAGAACAAACAGAGCTAAGGTGCCTTTGAAAAACATTTCTTACTCTAAAACCTTTGTTCTACTGCAATATAGAAGGATGGAAAAAAATGATACATAAGAAAAAAAGAGATAAATAGAATCACATCACCATTAACCAAGCTCAGGGATCCTGCAAGTAAGCCCTCTCCATCATCAATCAAAACAAGCCATCCACAAATTCCACAACACCAATTTCTCTTCAATCTCCAAAAAAACTATGTATTGCTCCCAAGAGTCATCAAATGCCAACCTTTTAAAATAATGCCCTCATGATCTATTTATCTAGAAAAGGAGGGAAAAAATCCTAACTAGGGTTTGAAAATGTAAAAATCATCCATAAATGTCATTTATGCCTAAGAGACCATGCAAGGCCCAAGGCACAAAATATCTCATGAAATAAATGCAAAAATAAATCCTAGCACCTAAATTTGGAGTGATTTGCCTCAAAAAACAATAAAATATCATTTTTCCATTAATAAGTTCCTTTTTTTGACTTTTTGGCCAAAAATGCACAGTGAGGTCTGAGCGCGTAGCGCCTGCACACGAGAAACTGGGTTCAATTGCAGCGAAGTTTTGATGACCTTCCCGATGTTGGAATTGGCTCCATGATGGACCGTTGGAAAGCCTATTGAGTATACTTTTCAAAAATTCCATTCTTTTTCTGATTGGGCTCAATTTTCTTATCCAATAGGAAATTTTCCCAAAGCTGCTCTAGGCATAGCGCCAGGCCTGAAAATTAGGCAGAAAGGTGAAAAATGAGGTGTTTTTTAGCCTTTTGTGGGACCAAAAATGCTCCAAATGCTCTGAAATTTGGTGAGCATGCTATACTTGATGTGAGGATTCCAAAAATGAAAATTTTTCCTCCTGAGGATGTCTAAGGTTAAAGCGCAACGCCAAGGGTGCTGCGCTTAGAGGCCTCAAAATTTACAAAAAACCAAAATTTGTCAAAATTTTCTCAAAATTGGTGGATACCTTCCTCATGGGGTTTGAGAGGCCTGTAGAGAAGCCTCAGCCAATATTCCAAGTTTTTCTTGGTTTTTAGCTCCATGGTTCATAAAAAATGTTAAGGTTTTCTTCCTCCTTTGCCTCTTTGAAGGCTTTTCCTTTTTGGCATTTTCTTCATTGATATCTTCTTCATTGTCTTCTTGGTCCTGTGAGTTGTTGCTTACTTCATCATCATTATTACCTTGGATTCTTTCCTCATTTTTACCCTGACTACTGTTGTGATTTTCATTCCCATTATCAGCCTCTTTATTTTCCTCACTATTGTCATCAGCTTCACTGTCATGGTGATCCTTGGTGTCACTGATGTCACTAGTATCATCATTTTTATTAGTTTGCATATTCTATGCCTCTTCAATATTTCTTACCTTGTCCTTTGCATCATCATGAGTCTCACTATTTACACTGCCTTCATGGTGCGCATCATTACTACTAGGAGTCTCATGGCTATGATCTTTACTGCTCTCATCTTCAACATTGGTCATCTCCTTCTTTGTTAGATGCCTCATATGCTATCTGTTTTATCACTGACCTCATCTTCAATGATTTTTTCTTCCTTGCCCTCTTTCTCATTTGACATTTTTTCCACTTTTTTTTGAGAAAAACCCTAGGACAATTATAAATTCTCTTGAAAACCCTTGATTAGTAGCTTTGAAGGAGTTTGTTAAGGTTTTTTGGCATTTGCAGCTGAAAAAGGGACTTCAGGTAAAAGCGTAGCGCTTGGACACAGATTCAAGTCCTCCCTACCCTAAGCACTGCACCTGAATGTTTTTTGGGCATGTCGGGCTCCTCTAAGCACAGTGCCTGAACATTTTCTGGGCCTGTCGGGCTTCCCTACGCGTAGCGCCTTTTGCAGAGGGAATTTGGAGGCCTTCCCAGTGTCCAAATTGGGTCCATGATAGCTCATTAGAAAGCTTATCCTATCTAATATTAAAAACCTTTTTTTCTTTGATTTGAGTTGATTTGACCTATCAAAAGTTGATTCTCCCAAGACTGGTCAAAAAATGCTGAATGATGGTGAAAAAATGCAGAGTGGTACTGCAGACAACTTTTGGAGGCCTTACTCAACTCCAAATTGATCTCATGATAGCTCATTGGAAATAAATTCAAGTCAATTTGTCACTTGACTCATCAAGAAAGTCATTTGAACACTCCTACTATGAGAAAACTTGATTTTCCCAAGGTCACTCCAGAAGTGCGGAAATTCTCCCGTGACACCTGTATTTTTCACATTGCTCCCTAACCATGATACCTGTGAAAAATCTGGAGGGTTTTCATATTGGACCTATGATGGAAAAAAATATCTCTCACGTTTGTTAAATTCATCTCTTTTTGGTCATAAACATAGTTTGAAGCAAAACTAGCCCTAGGTGTGGCAAATTATTTGTCGTTTGGAATGAATTCTTGGAAAATGATGGAGGCATGATGTTTATAATTTGGTATGGCATTATTATTTTTGATATTACCTATCATATGGATCCTCTACTCCTATGCCTCCTTTCCATAGTAAACCCTAGCTTATTTCGAAGGGGAAATTAGGGTTTGGTGTAGGCAAAACAAGGGATTTAGGACTGCCTTGTAGACAGAGGGGAATGAAGGGGTTAATGGTTGTCTAAATTCTTGGAGAAATTTTGGGGGATAGGGATAGATGTTAGAGAGTAGGGGAAAGTGGAATTTGAAGGATTGAGTGAGGGGAAGGGATCCAAAAGGGAAAAACACAAGCCTAGTCTCTAAAAAGTGTCAAATTGTAGCAATAGGCTAGGTTTTGTAGAAAAATGATGATTTTACAGATAGAAGTGATGGGAAGTGTTTATGAAGGTATACTAAGGCTAAGAGGAGGTGTAAGATAATCAATATGCAAGCCTTGTTGATGATTTAACAATGGAATTCATGAAACCAAGAAAAATTCCCTCAAAAACCCTAGTTACCTATACGACCAAGTATTTCTTATTTCCCTTGCTGCAAGATGTCTTCTTTCAGGAGAAAAACTCCTACCTTACCAAATTTTTGCTGATAGACCATTTAAAACTTCTGCAAAAGTGTCAATATTTTCCATTACCTCATATGCAGACTCTGAAACTGAACGATATTCTTATTTGGAAATGATGACATTGGAACACATGAAACCCTAATTGACGTAGTGGGGGGTTCTTTGACCTTTATTTGACTGAAAATTGGCTTGGAATATTAAGTGAAAAATAAAGTATTGACAAAGTGGTGTAAGGAAGATCCAAAATCCAATGTACTTGATTTATCTAAAGAGCCTTCAAAGATAGTTTTGAGACCATCAATGCTTGAGGAATTTTGGGGAATCATGCGAATGTGTTAAGCTTATAGGAAAATCCTAGATGGAAAATGGAGGCATAGGCAAGGGAAAAAAAAAAGTAATGAGATTATGGGTAGGAAAAAGGATGGAAATGAGAGGCACAAGCCATTTGGAGTCTGTAGGAGTTACATGGCTATCATGAAATGGTAAAATGGTAGGATAGTGAAAAAAAATTTATCTAAGGATAATGAAGGCAGTGAGATTTCTAAAACTCGCAATGTTCATGGAATTTTGTTTTTATAAATATAGAACCAATATTCAATCATCTATGGATAGTGAAAATTAATCATGACTAACACATCCAAGTGCACAACCAATTCTTTGGTGGAGAAGCTAGACATCTACTTCCATCTGAACTAAGTATCGGAGATGGAAGCCATCAAAATATAAGCACCGCACCTTGAAGGTGAGGCACGTGATTAGTGGTTTCATGGTCTTTCTACATTGGGGAATGCCAATGTGACTGCATATTCAGAGTTCACCTGGAGGTTAGTATATATGTTTGATCGAAGAGATCTATAGGCACCTTTTATTGAGCTAGCCAAGCTCAAGCAGTCAGGTAATCTAGAGACCTATAACTCTGAATTTTAAAACTTTATTTCATGGTTCTTGATTTATCTGCAGACAGGAGGGTTTATATGTTCATTTATGGGATAGTAGAGCCTATGCATGGGTTGGTTAAGTCCATTAAACCAACTACTCTCCATGATGTTATTGAGAGGGCTAGATATTTACAGGATGCCTTGCCAAGAGCAAGAGCTCCATTTCAGCAAAGGCCACCCTTTCAGTCAAATAGGAAAGATGTGAAGGTCCTTCCTCCAAAGGAGAACTAGAACAAAGGATCTCTTAGTGATGATGTCTGAAGATACATTAGGAGAAGGAAGCTTTGCTTCACATGCAAAGAACCATGGGAACTAGGACATCAGTGTGCTGTAGGAAAGGCACACTATATAGAGGTATTCTCTTATAATGAGGAGCAGGAAGAAGAGGATTCAGAGGGAGATAATAGTGTTGTGATAGTATGGAATGATCCACCACCACTAGGAGGTGGGAATGGGGCATTTACTCTAGTTGGAGGGGCCCTTGCATCCTTGCAGGGAACACCCAAGTATCTGACTTTGAGAGTTTGAGGTACAATTTAGGATCAAATATTGTCAATGTTGATTGAAATTGGGGCTACCCAAAACTTTATTGATGCCAAGTTAGTACAAAGGAGAGCAATGCCCACTGATGATTTTGAAGGATTTTCAGTTTTGGTCCCAGGAGATAGAACCATGCAGTGTATGAAATATGTTCTGGCATTGTTAGTAACCTTAGGGACATATACTTTGACTGCTCACTTCTTTGTGGTTGACATTCTTGAAACCAATGTGATATTAGGTGTGTAGTGGTTGACTACATTGGGGAAAGTCATCATATATTGCGAGACTTTGCAGATGGAATGGGTAGATAAGAAGAGACGTAAGCATCATATGATCAGGGGCATGCACACTTATCCATCTTAGATATCCTCTGCACATAAGATAAAGCCTGATTTGCACAATGGTAGCAAGGACACATCAATCCACTTATTTATGTAGTTGACTCTAACCCATAATGATGTATTATTTGGAGGCATTCCACCAGGAAGGCCCCTGGATCAGGAGTTGTTAAATATTTCTCACAACAAGCTACACCCTGCGTAGATCTGACTGAGATGGGAGCCCTGGGTGAGTTTGGCAAAGCACATAGAGTCTTGGGTAGGCTCAAGGAGGAGATGGATATTATTCTAGTTTCAGTATTTCCAACTCTCACCAAGCATCTTGCGCTGAGAGGAGGTGTTTTAGGAGTAGATTATGGCACAGTCTTGGTGCAAAGGGGCTACTCCATAGCCTTGGAGAGTGAGAAGATACTCCCTTTTAGGAAGGAGTCTTCCATATATGGTAGAGGCTCATTGGAATTCATGCATAAATTGGCCAAGGTTAGAGAGTTTTGGATGGGAAATATCTTCCAAGTGAAGACTAACCTCCATAGAATTCAACCCCTACTTGATAAGAAGCAGCTACAAGGGAGGCAGCAAAAGCAAGATAGCAGTGTTCCGGCATTGATTTTAGCACGGAGCATGTCAAATAGTGTTAAGTCCCTATATTAATAGTGTAATCCCTTATTATGTTAGTGTAGCCCAACTTATTTTTATTTTTGTACCCTTGTAACCCCCATATTGTTATTATTGTGCCCTTACATTATTATTGTTAGGTCGGCTAGGATTACATTGTGGCCCCACTAGGATTATATTGTGGCCCCATGGACTCCTATATATAGAAGGAGGTTTTGTTCATTTGTCATCCAAGAATTGTTCATTTATGTAATGTATTGGAGGTGGACCCCTCGAAGTGGCTTATTTCTAAGGCGTTGATATCTCTTTTCTTCTATTTTTGGAGAGTTTGGTTACTCAACATTTGATATCGAACTTTGGATTCTGGGGTTTTACATTTGCTCCAAACGAATAACAGATTTCCTTTATAAATTTTTTCTGAATTTTAGAAGTTAAAATGGTTAGGGTCTTGTTGAAATCTGAGGAAGCTTTTATAAGCATTTCAGAGCTTGGTTCGCAATATTTTCGGAGATATCATCTATGGAATTTAGGTATTTTTTCAAGCTCCTAAACAGGTCATCGTGGCATTTTCGCTATAAATTTTTTTCTACGAAGGTTCAGAATCTGAAATTCATATGGTTCGAAGCTGAAATCCTAAGGAAATTTTTCAAAAAATTTTAGAGCTTGGTTCGCAACATTTTTGGAGATATGATCTGTGGAAGGTAGTGCTTTTTCAGGCTCTTGAATTGCATCTCAAAGAGGTGATCGTGGGAAAAGTTCAATAACTCTCTCTCTGGGAAGTGGATTTGAGTTCCGTAAAAAGTGGTCGCAATTAAATGGACTGTAGTTTCTTGGCTATCAATTTCAGAGACAAAAGACGAAACAATGACACGTGGCAAGTCTTACAAGTTTGCTCTACTGAACCAGTCCATAATTAGGTCATTGTGGGAGATTGGACACAACTTTGTCTTGGAGAATCCAAATCAGGTCAGACCTGTGGCATTAAAAAGAGAATTTAGAGGGATATTTCATTGCTTAATTTCAGATATTGAAGATTCACAATCATAGAGATAATCCAATTCCAATATCGAGCCCCTCAAAAGCAAGTAAAAGGTGTGTATTGTTTTTCCCGAATTGCATAAATCTTGTTTGAAAATCAGTTTGAAGTGATTCCAAGGGCCCTGTGAAGCGAGCATATATTTCGGTATTGAGTTACGAGAAATTCCTCTAAATAATTCAACACCCATTAAGCCCTCGAAATCTATACTATGATGCATGAAGCAGAAGAATTGCGTATGAGATATCAAAATTACGGTACAAGTGCAACAAATTTCGATCTTACGAAGAGCAACTGAAGATGACATAGATGGTTTAAAAGCAAAAATGGAGGCTAATTTGGATGGTTTGAAGGATCAAATAAAATCTGTTATGGATGATAAAGTAGTGGAATATCACAATGAGCATCAACAACAAGTTCTCCAACTCTCAAGGGATAACCTAACTTTGGTGCAGAATCTAATGAAACAACAAGAAGATCAACATCACATCGAAAGAAGTTATGAACCAGTCACAGAAACAAGAACTCAACAAGTACGATCAATTTCAGAGTATCTTAGCAAGTGGAAGAACATGTAGAATATTCCACATGGGAGGTTGAGAATTTTATACATAAGCATCAAGAAATAATCAAGCGTTGAGGACAACACTTGTTTGAAGGAGAGGGGCATGTTAAGTCCCTGTATTAATAGTGTAATCCCTTATTATGTTAGTGTAGCCCCCCTTATTTTTATTGTTGTGCCCCTATAACCCCCATATTGTTATTATTGTGCCCTTAAATTATTATTTTTAGGTAGGCTAGGGTTACATTGTGGCCCCACTAGGATTACATTGTGGCCCCATGGACTCCTATATATAGAAGGAGGTTTTGTTCATTTGTACCATCAGAATGGTTCATTTATGTAATTTATTTGAGGTTTACCCCTCGAAGTGGCTTATTTCTAAGGCGTTGATATCTCTTTTCTTCTATTTTGGTGGTTACTCAACAAATAGGGGATCATAAAAAGATGTAGTTCCTTATCACAATGTCTAGAAATGTTGTCATTGTTGAGTATAGATCCATATTAGGAGTCCCAACTATTGGTGGAGTATTCCAAGAATCACTTCACATGTGAAGTGATTGATGGAGAGGGGATAGATGAGAGGTATAAAGTGATGGGTGGAGTCATATATTACTAGGATCAAATCTTCTTGAATAGAGACTCTAATCTCAAGAAGAAGATTCTACATGCAGCACATGACTCACTCCTTTCCAGTCACCAATATTTCATTGGGACCTATCAGGCCATTGGGGAGAGATTCTCATGGGAGGGTCTCAAGGAGGATGTGCTCCAACATATTAGGAGATGTATGTTTTTCTTGAAGAATGAGGAGGAAATCAACCACCCTGCAAGGTTGTTACAGCCAATTCCCTTCCTGATAGAGAGATGGGAGAGCTCATCTAATGACCTCTTCACCAGCTTGCCAATAGTACATGGTAATGGTTGTGTCTTTGTACTTATTGATCAACTAACAAAGTATTTGAATTCCTTTGCCATTCATTTATAGTACATTTCTCCACAAGAGGGAAAGCCTCTCTTTATACTTCATGGTCTTCTTGGAACTACAATCAGTGATGGGGATGGCCACTTCCTAGGATGCTTTGGGAATATGATATCTTAATTGGGGTGTACTTAGTTGACACCAAACATCAATTACTACCCCCAGGCAGATGAGCAGATAGGGGCATCAGAAGGAAATTTGAGAAGCTACTTTCCCACATTGTGTTCCGGGGCGACAAGTATGACTTGCGATGGTTTCACTTGAGGACTGTATCACCTCGGCGTTATTTCCTTATGGAAGTCAGTGTATCTCTAATATTGATTCTATATATTGATGATATTTTAATCATTATTGTTGGAATGGTTGGAGGAATGGCACATGGATTGGACTTGTTCATTGGGAGTAAGATCTCCAACATTTTTGATGTCCCAAGCCTCAGTGAGAACATTGGAAAACATATATTTTCCACCGTGGATCTCTTACTTCCTTATGATTTGAGTCATTTGTCTAACTTGGACACCTGCGAAGAGAAGCTAAGGGGAAAATTTATTGGAGAAAATATGATTTAGTGGAGGAGCTTATCGATTGTGGGTGCCACCAGGGAAGGAGAAGAGGTTTTGCAGCATTCATCCTTACACTTGCTTGAGGATAAGAAACATTTGGGAGGGGAGGAATATAATATTCCTAATTAGCTTTCAACTAGTTGGAATATTAATTTTTTATTTTTCATGTAGATAGATGAATAAGAGGGTAGGGAGACCCATAAATATCCTTAGTAGGAATAAAACCACCTCTAGTGTGAATGTGGGTCATCCTATCATCTGGATAAAGCACTCTTTGGTCTGAATAGAGGTTGAATTATGTGGATGCAGTCAAGTTTGACCAAATCAACAGCACTGGTATGGAGGTAGTGGAGAATTATTGAGGGACATCGCAATGTTAGTGGGAGGAAGTCTCCATGAGAGTAGCATCTTTAATGAGTGGGACCAAGGGTGAGAATGCTCACAAAGAATATAAGGAAGGGGATGGTAGCCATAGAAGGAATTCTGAATATTGTTTTATGTCTTGGTATTTTATGACTATCTGCACACTTTAGCTTTTTATCATAAGGGTGTTTCCGAGAGGAAATCCCACCCTCATCCTTGAGGGACATAAAGTGCCCACTCAGGAGGGGTCTATTGAGCTGCATTTCGACCATCCAACATTAGGCCAAGCTTTAGCCACTATCCACAGCCTAGTGTCCTTTAGGATGGTGCTATTTTGCAGGGTAGTAGTAGTGGAGGATTGATAGTTACAATTTCTAAGCTTGTTTTCCAGTGAGGGGAGCAGCCCTTCATCCAGGAGGCTAGCAAGGAGGGTCCTTGAGAATTATTTTGTCATCTAGAATCAAGCCAATTATTTTCCATTGCCTACAATGTAGTCTCCTTCAAAAATTGTGTTATTTTGCAGGGAATTCTCAGTAGAGGGCTTAGTGCCCAAGTTTGTGAGTTAGATTTCCAGTGAGGGGAGCAGCCCTTCATCCAGGAGATCTATTGGAGGAGTATTAGCCATTTCTATATCAGATCAGCCACATCCTATTAGTTATCCAGTTGCAGAGGGTTATTTAGCCCTAGGGATGCATTTTATCATTTCTGCATTTTATGTTTTTTGGAAACCCTTTCTGAGTTGTCCTGGAAATGTGCTAGAAAGCCTTGATCTCTGATCTTGAAATTTTCTAAGCACTATATCAACAGATCCATGTACTTTCATTTACAACAGTAGTTTTCCCCTACAAAAATTGTGATGTCTTAGCCTCTGACATTATTATATAGCAGTTGTTCTTCATGTTTCATGTACTGTGTTCGTAGAGGCTTGTTTTTCCTAGCTTGAGTGTCTTTTTCCTCAAGATTTTTTAATTTGATGATTTGCTCTCATTTTATGTGTTGATATTTCATTTTATTTTCCAGTTATATGTTCTACATTCCTGTTTTTCCTAATTTATAATATTATAGTAATAGTTGGTAAAATTATTAGACTTCATTAAAACACTAAAAACATGGTGCATGTAGCAGCATAGCAAGACTACATGGCAGTTGTTAGGGTCCTATAAATATGGGATTCATAGAAAAATATTGAAATTTTGTACATACCTTTGTTTTCTGCAAATGTATTCCCAAATTAAAAAAATGAAAAGAGGGTATATCCTAAGAGAACAATCAAAGGAAAAAAAAGAAACAAATATCAAAAGAATATTAAATATGAACCCCATAAAAAATAGATCATGAAAGTGTTGCAAGTTTAAATGCAACTACCAGTTACTTTTACTGCAAAATAATGATTATTTGCAGCTTGTTCAAAATTCCATAATCTGTAATATTCCCAAATTTTCATATCACATTTGGAATATTAGAGTCCATTATTTTCTTAATTAATTAAGTAAATAAAATGGTGGAGGGACCCACAATCCTCAATAAGAATAAATATCCACTTTATGTGTGTGAATGTTGATCAATTTAGACTAGATCTGCAAAAAGAGGTAGTTGAGAAACTACTAATGTGAATGAGATTGGAGATCATGTCTCATTTAATGAGAGAGATCATGGAGGGTTGATTCAATCAACTAATATCTTGAAGATGTCAAACAAAGGGTCATTAAGCATTAATGATCAAGTGGTGGAGGAATGAAGCACACATGATGGAGGAGGTGTACATTGCACCTAGATTGTTTGGTTGATTTGATCAAACAACGCAGTCCCTCTTGGAGGATCTTGTCCACATGAGACTGCGTAGTTGAGATTAGGGCCAAGGCTTGGGATGCCTCAATCATTATAAAGGAGATGAAGGAAAAGGTGAAAGGAATCTTGGATTATTTGATGTATGATCTTTTAGATCTGGAATTGTCAGGTGACATTCCACTGCATTCTTGGGCTATTTAGCAAAGTTTTCAGGTGTTGTTTAGCACAGAGTGTTCCCGGGCAGGAATACCACCTCTTTCTTTGAGTGATCTATAAGGAAGAGGATTGTACTTCATTATACATTAGGATTTAAGTGCCATTTCCTTTTTCTACATTCTGCAGAACATTCATATTCAGAAAATTGTAGTTTTCTGAAGATTAGTTTGGAAGGTGGAAGTTGTCTTCAGTACTTTAGCTGGAGAACAATGTGAGGGATTATTCCCATCACTTGGGCTTATAGTTTAACACTCCCAAAGCCACATTGCAAATCTAGAATTAGGCCAAAATATATTTACCTCCTAGCAGCAGTATTCTCCTCAGGAATAATGCTGTCCATATTGCAGATCTAAAAGGAGGAAGGAAGTTGCTAGTATTTCAGCTAGCAATCCTGTGAGGGATCATCCCCTCACATTTCCATCAGTCTCACCATTAGCCTGGAGTTTATTAGAGCATATTTAGTAGGAAAATGCCTCTCTTTCCCTCACAATGTAGTTTTCAGAGGCAATTGTGTTGCAACAACTGCAATCATCTTTTGGAGGATTAAGAAGCTAGCTCATAGATATGAGGAAGGGATCGACCCTTCAAGCATAGATTTGATCTGAGCACACATTTCAGCCATCTATTCTTCAGATCTAGCTTCAAATATGTATTTCCCAGCAGATCAAGGATCAAACCCTGGGGAGGTGATTTTTCCAAAGTTGCATATCTAGAAAATCCTTTTTGGGTTATCTTGGGAATCCATCACATTGGCCGGATCTTGAATCTTGGCATCATCAAAGCTCCAGTTTTGAGTAGATCTGCATCTCTCTTTTCAGCCTGCAACTCCATGTTTATATTTTTCTAAAGAGACAGCATAGTATTTGCTACAGATCCTCAATAGTTATGTTGTACCTGCTTCACACATGTTTTTAGGGTGATCCTAGCTCATCTTTTTGGATAGATCTACCTATATCTTGTACTTGTGTACTGATTCATCTCCAATATAATAAAATGGCTTAGCTCTTTCTGCATATTCTGATTTGTACTTCGATTTATTGTTTATCTTGCTCTAAGTTCTTATATTGTGTGAATTATTGTTTCATTCTCCCTTTTTGGATATTACAGTGGTATCAGAGCATGATCTTTGGCTCAGCTTGTGGAAAATTCATCATTTTATATTGAAAGAAGAACAGATAGATGACATCTATCATGGAGAATGAAAAATATGTCACTCCTTTCTTTAGATCCATGCAAGATCTCTCCAAAGAGGTGTTTCAAATGAAGGAGGAAGAACAGAAAGAAGATCCAAGAAGTAGATCTGATGAGGAAAGCACTTCCTATCAGCAGCAAAGAAGAGCAGATAATCCTAGATCTCCTCATAGATCCACTATGCCCACTTTCTTTGAAGAAGGTGAGAGGTATGGAAGTGAAGGAAGGAAGGAACCTGAGACTCATGAGACTCTTAGTTTGTATCTTGAAGAGTACAAAGCATATTCTAGAGCATTCAAGGAGAATCTAACTCTCCAAAAATTCTTCAAAATCAAAGAAGAAAGAGGATCCTATAGTAGCAATAGAAGGAAGAGGCATAATAGATTCTATTTGCCTACATTTGATGGATCTTCCTCAAGCAATGTCAAAGCTTGGAGGAGGGAGTTAGATTCATTTTTCAAGCTACATCCTGTGGCTGAAGAAGAGGTTTTTCAAATTGTAGCACTTAATCTCCTAGATAAAGCAGAAGATTGGTGGTTGGGCACCTAAAGCATGAAAAGGTGACCAAGTATTCAGATTTCTTTCACAAGTTGAGGAAGAGGTTTGATGTGGAGGGGCCACTACTTTCACCACCTGCTGCAAAGGTACTTGTATCTAGAGAAGAGGCACTTGCAACTTTGCAAGGTAGTCCTGAGCTCTTGACATATGGAGTCCCATGCATTGATCAAGAGATGCATGAGGAGGAAGAGCAAGATACCAGCACTGGTACACTTGAAGGAAAGAGACCATCACTCTTACCAGCAGTTGAAGACATTGTTGTCCCTGTTGGAGGAACTCTTGTGTTCTGTCAAGAGGTTCCCACATTTCAGTTGATCCAAGGTATGCATGAAATTTCAGCACATATGGTTTTTAGATCAATGCATAACCAAGGGTTAGAACAAGATGTTTATTTGAAGCAAAGACATTTCACAGCGCAGAGGACCCTTGATCTAATCAAGGAGGAGACTGAAAAATATCTCTGTTCATCATTTTTGAGCTACATTTAACCCTTTGAGTCGAGATTTAGAGTTTCAGAAAATGGTATTAGCATTATCCTATGTACAATAACTGATTGTGAGATCAGTGTTGTAACTTGCTTTGAGACAGCGCATGTATCACCCTGCAGATCTACAACGTTGTCACTTAGTAGTTGTGACATAGAAAGGGCTTCATATTTCTTGGAGAATTCTGGAGATAGCTTCACTCATGAAGCAATGGAAGCAAATATTATAAATGGTAGACATCTTGAAATGAGAAACCTTTTCTCCTTTCAAGATGACCCTTTCTCAATGAGCCTCTCACTGCTCAAAGAGAAACTTCTACTTGTATTAAATCCAAAGCTTCTTCGGTTTTGGAGGGCCTTTGATGGAGAGAGAATCTCATTAAGAGATCTCATTAGAGATTCATTTCAAAATTTCATGAGATGCAAAGTTCTTCACCTGTTTGGGGAAGATGGCACTCTACAAAGGGAGGATGCCATGATTATGAAGTACCTCGTTCATCATCCACTTGGGAGTGAATGAGTAAGGTTGGTAATCAAGTGGTTGCAAAACCCCTTGCATATTTGTATGGGAAAATGTTAGGTCCCTATATCACTAGTATAGCCCCTTATTATTGTTAGTGTAAACCCCTTATTGTTATTAGTGTACCCTTGTAACCCCCATTTTGTTATTATTGTGCCCTTAAATTATTATTGTTAGCCTATTAGGATTACATCAGGGTCACTAGGATTATATTATGGCCCTATGGACTCCTATATATAGAAGGAGGTTTTGTTCATTTGTATCATCCAAGAATTGTTCATTCATGTAATGTATTGGAGGTTGCCCCCTCGAAGTGGCTTATTTCTAAGGCGTTGATATCTCATTTCTTCTATTTTTGGAGTTGGTTACATAACATTTGGTATCAGAGCTTTGGATTCTAGTGTTTCGCTGCTCCAAACAGGTCATCGTGGCATTTTCGCTATAACTTTTTTTCTACGAAGTTTCAGAAGCTGAAATTTTTAGGGTGCGAAGCCGAAATCCTGAGGAAGCTTGTCTAAAAATTTCAGACCTTGGTTCACAATATTTGCGGAGATATCATCTGTGGAAGTCAGGTCTTTTTTCAAGCTCCTAAATAGGTCATCGTGGCATTTTCGCTATAAATCTGTTTCTACGAAGGTTCAGAATCTGAAATTCATATGGTACGAAGCTGAAATCCTTAGGAAATTCGTCAAACAATTTCAGAGCTTGGTTCACAATATTTGTGGAGATATGATCTGTGGAAGGTAGTGCTTTTTCAGGCTCCTGAATTTCATCTCAAAGAGGTGATCGTGGGAAAAGTTTAATAACTCTCTCTCTGAAGATTGGATTGGAGTGCCGTCAAAAGTGGTCACAAGTACACAGCCTGTAGTTTCTTCGCTATCAATTTCAGAGACAAAGGACAAAGCAGTGACACGTGGCAAGTCGTACAAGTTCGCTCTACTGAACCAGTCCAGAATTAGGTCATTGTGGGAGATTGGACACAACTTTGTCTTGGAGAATCAAAATCAGGTCAGACCTGTGGCATTTGAAAGAAGCTTTAGAGGGCTACTACAGGGCTGAATTTCAGACATCGAAGATTTTCAATTACAGAGCTAATTCAATTTCAATATCGATCTCCTAAAAGATAGTAAAAGGTGTGTATTTTTTTTTCTGAATTGCATAAGTCTTGTTTGAAGAATCAAGTTGAATTGATTCCAAGGGAATATTTTAGAATAGATATCAATATTGGATTCTAAAATGGCTCCTAAAAATAATTCAACACCCATTAAGCCTTCAAAAGGCTCTACTATGACTCATGAAGATGAAGAATGGCAACATGACATATCAAAATTACAAGAGCAAATTTCGCTCTCGCAAAGAACAACAAAAAATGAAATGGAAGTTTTGAAGAAAGGCGTGGAAACTAAGATGGATGGTTTGAAGAAAGGCATGGAAGCTAAGATGATTGGTTTGGAAGCTAAGATGGATGGAATGGAAGTGGGCATGGAAGCTAAGATGGATGACATAAAAGACAACATGGAAAACATGAAGAGTGATCTAAAAGCATACATGGAAGGCTTGATGACAAGCTTAAAACCAGAAATGATTCCTAATGGTGGAAATATAGGAGAAGAACCTCCTGATGAGAACAAAACAAATGTTAATCATGATTTCATAAACTCGAATGTTGGCAGGAAGAACCACCATATTCCAAAAATGGATATGAGGAAGTTTGATGGAAAGGATCCTGTAACATGGATACTACAGATGGAGCAATATTTTGATCTCCATAACGTACAAAACACACAAAAGATACGCATTGCAACTTTACATTTAGAACAAAATACATTTGTATGGTATCAATGGCTTTGCTCCCGTAAAAAAATTGTCACTTGGTCAATTTTTACGGAGGAAATGATAGCACATTATGAGGATACAAAGAGCAACACCTTATTTACCCAATTGATAAATCTCAAACAAAAGGGTTTAGTGGGGCGGCACATTGAGGACTTCCAAAAATTGAATATAAGGGTAACTGATCTTACAGAGGAACACAGGATTGATCTCTTCCTAGGCACTTTAAAGGATAACATCCAACATGAAGTTCGCGTTTTGGAACCTGATTCATTGGAGAAGGCATTCGGGTTGGCAAGAAAAGTTGAATGTAAAATTATGGCGACAAGGAAGCCTACCACTCAATTCTATAAAGAAGGAAGTGTTGCTACGCCTAGATTTCCACAACCTACAAGGTTGACACCACAACAATTGGAAGAAAAAAGAGCAAAAGGGCTTTGCTATAGTTGTAATAGCAAATACACTAAAGGTCATAAGTGTGCTGAGAAGAAATTATTTTACATAGATTGTGAAGAAGAAGAAGAAAATGAGCAAGAAGAGGATCTACACCAGGAACCACCCCTAGAAGAAGAAGAAATGAATCCGACCATATCATGTAATGCGCTGGCAGGAATTACCACTCCTCAAACTCTCAAGATAGAAGGACATATAAAGAAGAAAAGGGTAATAGTGTTGATTGATTCAGGTAGCACCCATAATTTTATTCATTATAAGGTATCCAAGGAATTAAATTGTTTCCTATACCCAGCACCAGAATGTCAAGTGATGGTTGCAAATGGAGGAACTATAAATTGCTCTGGAAAATGCCATAATATCAAGCTAACCATGGGGGAATATGTATTGAATATTCCAATGCTTTCCATTCCTATGGGAGGTGCTGATGTTGTACTAGGAATACAATGGTTACAATATTTGGGGACGGTAGCTTTTAATTTTCAAGAACTTTTCTTGAAATTTTTTTCAGAAGGAAAGGAAGTCGAATTACGGGGTATCGCGGGGAAGCCAGGAAGGATAATAAGCTCTAATGTCATGACAAAGCTTCTAAAGAAAGAACAGCGAGGCGTAATTGCACAATTATGCTCACTAGAAGTTCCAACATCAAAATCATCTATTACTGCAGATCTCCAACAAGTCTTGGACAATCATTCCAAGGTGTTTGAAACTCCCAAAGGACTCCCACCTATTCGTGATCATGATCATGCTATTCATTTGATTCAGGAAGTGTTCCTCCAAACATCAGGCCTTATAGATATCCTTACTTCCAAAAGAGCGAAATTGAACATATGATTGCAGAAATGTTAGAGGCGGGTATAATTCAACTTAGTCAAAGTTCTTTCTCTGCTCCTGTAGTATTGGTACACAAGAAGGATGGATCATGGCGAATGTGTCCGGATTATAGGGAGCTCAATAAGCTCACCATTAAAGATAAATTTCCCATTTTTGTGATTGATGAATTATTGGATGAATTACATGGAGCAATTTATTTTACCAAGTTGGATCTTCGTTCAGGATATCATCAAATTAGAATGAAGACTGAAGATATTCCAAAAACAGCATTTCGAACTCATGAGGGTCATTATGAATTTTTGGTCATGCCTTTTGGCCTTACTAATGCACCTTCTACATTTCAAGGGTTGATAGATTCCATTTTCAAACCCTTCCTTAGAAAATTTGTGCTAGTATTTTTTGATGATATACTAATCTATAGTAGGTCTTGGAAGCATCATGTTGAACATGTTGACAGGGTGCTCAAACTATTGCAGGAGAAACAATTATATGCAAAAAAATCCAAATGTTTCTTTGGAGTACAAGAGGTGGAATATCTGGGTCATATCGTATCTCACGAGGGTGTTAAAGTAGACCCTAACAAAATTAAAGCCATTAAGGAATGGAAAGTCCCCACAACCATAAAGCAGTTGCGAGGATTTCTCGGGTTAACAGGGTATTATCATAAGTTTGTTAAGAATTATGGGAGAATAGCAGCACCTCTAACAACATTATTGAAGAAAGATGCATTTTCATGGACTCTTGAAGCAACTAAGGCCTTTGAACATCTTAAAGAGGCAATGTGCCTAGCACCGGTATTAGCTATGCCAGACTTCACAAAAAAAATTATTGTGGAATGTGATGCCTCAGAAAATGGAATTGGTGCAGTTTTAATGCAGGAAGGAAGACCCATTGCTTTTGAAAGTCGTCCAATCAAAGGAAAGTATTTACAAAAACCTATTTATGAGAAGGAAATGTTAGCAATACTGCATGCACTAAAGAAATGGCGAAATTACCTAATGGGAAGACACTTCAAGGTAAAACTGATCATGATAGTCTTAAACACTTTTTGGAACAAAGACTATCTTCAGAAGAGCAGCAAAAATGGGTCACAAAGATGTTGGGTTATGACTTTGAAATAATCTACAAAAATGGAAAGCTTAATGTTGTTGCAGATGCACTCTCAAGAAAGAATGAAGAGGTGGAAGCATTGCTTTGTGCTATTTCTATTATCCAACCAGATTGGATAACCGAAGCAAGAGATGAATGGAAGAAGGACGAAGAAGTGTGGACACTCATTCAAAAGTTGCAGTAAGATCCTAGTACATCTGATACATTTAGTTGGAAAAATGATTCCTTATGGTACAAAGATCGCTTATATCTTTGTAAGAATTCCCAACTAAAACAAAAGATTCTTCTGGAATTGCACACTTCTCCTTTAGGAGGACACTCAGGATTTTTAAAAACTTACCACAAGGTGAAGAAAGAATTTTTTTGGGATGGCCTTAAATCTGATATTCAAAAGTTTGTGGCGGAATGTTTGGTTTGCCAGCAGAATAAAGTTGAGACAATTAAGACCCCAAGACTTCTACAACCTTTATCCATTCCAAGTCAACGTTGGGAGGAGATTTCAATGGATTTTATCACAGGTTTACCTAAGTCCGAAGGAAAGAATGTCATCATGGTGGTAGTTGATAGACTTAACAAGTATGCACACTTTTGTGCATTATCTCATCCATTTAAAGCAAGTACAGTTGCTACTACATTTATGGACAGAATTCAAAAGCTACATGGAAGCTCAAGGGTTATTGTGAGCGACAGAGATCCCATTTTTACTGGAAATTTTTGGACGGAGTTATTTTCTTGTTTGGGTACTCAATTAGCTCATAGCTCATCTTATCATCCTCAATCCGATGGTCAAACCGAGATAGTAAATAAATGTTTGGAAGGATATCTTCGTTGTTTTGTATCTGATAAACAAACACAATGGGTCAAGTGGTTACCTCTTGCCGAATGGTGGTATAACACTTCCTTCCATACTGCAGCAAAAATGACCCCATTTATGGCACTTTATGGATATCATCCACCATCCATCACATCATCTTTAAGGAAAAATTCGAAGGTTCAAGCAGTGGAAGATCACATCGAGCATCAACAAGAAGTTCTCCAACTCTTAAAGGATAACCTGAATTTGGCACAAAATCGAATGAAACAACAGGCAGATCAACATCGCAGAGAGAGAAGTTTTGATGTAGGAGATTGGGTATTTTTACGGCTACAACCATACAAACAAATGTCCCTCAAGCAAGCTAAGAAGGATAATAAATTATCACCAAAGTACTATGGTCCTTACAAGGTGTTGCAAAATATTGGTACTATGGCATACAAATTGGAGCTTCTCGCTTCTTCGCGAGTACATCCAGTTTTCCATGTTTCATGCTTAAAGAAGGTTATAGGTGAAAATCTTCCAGTTCAAACAATATTGCCAGAACTTGATGAGGAAGGAAAAATCATATTGGAACCTGAAGCGGTCACGGAAACAAGAACTCGACAACTACGGAATCGATCAATTTCGGAGTATCTCATCAAGTGGAAGAACTTACCCACTGAAGATTCTACATGGGAGGATGAGAATTTTATACAGAAGCACCCAGAGCTACTCAAGTGTTGAGGACAAAACTTTTTTGAAGGAGAGGGGCATGTTAGGTCCCTATATTACTAGTATAGTCCCTTATTGTTGTTAGTGTAACCCCCTTATTGTTATTATTGTACCTTTGTAACCCCCATTTTGTTATTATTGTGCCCTTAAATTATTATTGTTAGGTCGGCTAGGATTACATTGTGGCCCACTAGGATTACATTATGGCCCCATGGACTCCTATATATAGAAAGGAGGTTTTGTGAATTGTATCATCCAAGAATTGTGCATTTATGTAATGTATTGGAGGTTTCCCCCTCGAAGTGGCTTATTTCTAAGGCGTTGATATATCTTTTCTTCTATTTTTGAAGCTGGTTACATAACAGAAAACATGCTTGGTTACGTTGGTTTCCATTAGGAGATTTCTATCATTCTCCAAAGGCACCTATTTTTCTGATCCATGCCTTGAAAAACATGTATGAAATGAAGAAGGAGGCATGGCTGTGCTGGCTACTCTTGGGTGAGTATGGATACCACCCAATAGTTCATGATTTTCTAATTCATGCCTTGGGTATCGATGATAATATGAAACAAGAGAAGGCATGTTCATTTTGGTTTCACTTGAGAGTTTTTGGCCACCACATGACATCTCCTATGTCTATGTGTTTTGTGTTGTGTAAAATTTGGCATAATGGTCTCATGATGTGCATTGATGATGTTTCTTTGTATTGGACTGATGTGACATCTCATATGTCCATTAGTATGCTTTTGCTTCATGATGCACATGAGGAGGAGAGAAGGCAACAATATCTCTTGTTGCTTTGGTTGCTTATGGGGGAGTTTGGCTTGTCCATATTACATGGAGGAGATGGAGGATGGAAAAAAAGGGCCTTACTCTGATGGTTATTGTTAGGAGAATATGGTTTGACATATTTTTCTACCCATATTGCTTCTTCCCTTCTTCTTTTGCGTAAATTTGAAATGTTGTAATTTGGATCCAACAAGGCCAATAGGGCTAAGTATGGGAGCATATCAATGCTCAATCTAATTCATGAAACATGGGATGAAGATATGTATTGTATGATAAATATTTTCCCTTGTGGAAAGAGCTACTTTATTTTATGTCTCTCATGTATTATTGATGATGTTGGACATCACATGGTTGTCACTTGGTACTTCATGATGGGAGGAGGATATCTAACCAACCAGTTGGAGGTCATTCCATATGCTTTTAAGAGACAACCTTGGACCCAAACATATATAACCTATTGCAGCAAATGGATTAATCCTTCCTTATGTGGATGCCATATGGAGGGAAATACATGGCCTTGCATATACTTTTGGAGTTTCTTAAGGACAAGCAACATTTTGCTGATGGGGACTGTAATATTCCCAAATTTTCATATCACATTTGGAATATTAGAGTCCTTGATTTTCTTAATGAATTAAGTAAATAAAAGGGTGGAGGGACCCACAATCCTCAATAAGAATAAAAATCCACTTTGTGTGTGTGAATGTGGATCAATTTAGACTAGATCTACAAAAACAGGTAGTTGAGAAACTACTAATGTGAATGAGATTGGAGATCATGTCTCATTTAATGAGAGAGATCATGGAGGGTTGATTCAGTCAACTAAGATCTTGAAGATGTCAAACAAAGGTTCATTGAGCATTAATGATCAAGTGGTGGAGGAATGAAGCACACATGATGGAGGAGGTGTACATTGCACCTAGTCTGTTTGGTTGATTTGGTCAAACAACGCAGTCCCTCTTGGAGGATCTTGTCCACATGAGACTGCGTAGTTGAGATTAGGGCCAAGGCTTGGGATAGATCAATCATTATAAAGGAGATGAAGGAAAAGGTGAAATGCATCTTGAATTATTTGATGTATGATATTTTAGATCTGGAATTGTCAGGTGACATTCCACTACATTCTTGGGTTGTTTAGCAGATATTGCAGGTGTTGTTTAGAACAGGGCGTTCCCAGGAGGGAATCCCACCTCTTTCTTTCAGTTATATCTAAGGAAGAGGATTGTACTTCATTACACAACAGGCATTAAGTGCCATTTCCTTTTTCTACTTTCTGTAGAACATTCATGTTTAGAAAACTGCAGTTTTCTGAAGATCAATTTGGAAGGAGGAAGTTGTCTTCAGTACTTCAGCTGGAGAACAAGGTGAGGGATTATTCCCATCACTTGGGCTTATAGTTCAGCACTCCCAAAGACAAATTTTAGATCTCGAATCAGGCCAAAAGATATTTACCTCCTAGCAGTAGTATTCTCCTCAAGAATAACGTTGTCCATATTGTAGATCTGAAAGGAGGAAGGAAGTTGCTAGTATTTCAACTAGAAATCCTGTGAGGGATCATCCCCTCACATTGTTATCAATATCACCATCAGCCTGGAGTTTATTTCAGCATATTTCAACAGGAAAAAGCCTTTCTTTCCCTCACAGTGCATTTTTCAGAGGCAGTTGTGTTGCAGCAGCTGCAATCATCTTTTGGAGGACTGAGAAGCTAGATTTAAAGCTTCTAGCTCATAGATCTAAGGAAGGGATCAGCCCTTCAAGCATAGATTTGATCTGAGCACACATTTTAGCCATATATTCTTTAGATCTAGCTTCAGATCTGTATTTCCCAGCAGATCATGGATCAAACCTTGTGGAGGTGATTTTTCCAAATTTGCAGATATGGAAAATCCTTTCTGGGTTATCTTGGGAATCCATCACATTGGCCGGATCTTAAATCTTGGCATCATCAGAGCTCCATTTTTTATTAGATCTGCATTTCTCTTTTCATCCTGCAACTCCATGTTTATATTCTGCTAAAGAGACACTGCAGTATTTAATGCAGAGTCTCAACAGTTACATTGTACCTGCTTCACACATGTTTTTAGGGTGATCCTAGCTCATCTTTTTGGCTAGATCTACCTATATCTTGTACTTATGTACTGATTCATCTCCAATATAATAAAAATACTCAGCTCTTTCTGCATATTCTGATTTATACTTAGATTTATTGTTTATCTTGCTGTAAGTCCTTATATTATGTGAAGTATTGCTGCATTCTCCCTTTTGGGATATTACATAATCCATGATGAGTTAAATAGTTTAATATTAACCTTTTCATGCTTTAAATTTCATGTTTATAGATAGATAATAAATATTTTGTCAAACAATTTAAAGTTGAAAAATCAGTATATAGTTAGAGAATAAATGAGGAACTCAACAGTTTAAGCTAAGCCCTCGGTTGAAATAAGGTTAGAATTATATAGTTTCTTGTTTTAAAAGAAAAATGAATAAGGGTTTGCAAGCTCAAATGCACCCATGTAAATGAAGAAAAAATGTTAGGGTAGCAGATGGGTAGGAACAAGCAGTTTCACAAGGCATGGATAAACATAATTTGGCATATTACTAATTTCCCTCCCCACAATGAACTCAAGTACTAAAAACCTTCAATTAGAAAGGCTCGGAGCATTTCTCTGACTTTTGGTGGGACTGGACCCATGACTTTATGACTGATTGGTACTAAAATATTGGAATCCCCTTCATAAAAAAAAACCCTTCCCCTTCATCATTCATTTTACCCTAATAAAACCCCTTTTCCTAAACACAATTTATGTAGGAAAAGTAAAATCCCTTTGAATAATTCCCTTTTTATACAAAAAAACTAAAAAAAACCCACAGAAATGCTTTTATCCTAGGCATAAATGTTAAAGTGATGATATTTGGACTTACAATGAAGAAATTCAATCTAAAAGTCATATTTTACACTATACTTAGCCTATTTTTTCATTCCTGTCCATTCATTTCATATTAACACTAATATAATGTATTAACTTCCTATTTACCCTTTAGCCCGTATTAATATAATTCCCGCACATATTAAATACCCCAACCCATATTTTAAACTATAACCTATAGTTTCATTCCGCACATGTTCTACATGTTGGACCCACTATACATTATACCCTCAACCCTTTGTAAATAAACATAACCCAACTATGTATTAAACATTAAATTAATGCATAGTTAAATACCCCACATCATTAAAAATACTCGAGTCCCATGCCTTATTGACCAGCAACTTAATCATATAGTCTGCACTGTCCGATCTTCACCCATCAGATTTGACGACTAAGATCTCATTTCGCACAATTAAATGCACAATGTTTAATCGACCTTGACCCTTGCGAAAAAGGTTGTTTTCATGCTTTCCCTCCCCTCTATGTGTCTAAATGCTATTCGATCACATTCACCAAACAAATTTTGCTTACCACCTTTTCTTATTGAGAAAACCACTAGCGATTTTTTTCCCTCCCAGTGCGCGCCAAACCATCTGTTTATTTGACAAGACTGCCATTAAATTCATTTTAATGTTAAATAGAAAACAAATAAACCCACTCACATGCACCATTTTTTCGCCATTTCATTTAGAATTTGTGCACAGAAAGAACTGTTAACCAAAAAATAACGCTGTCGACTCCAATCTAAGCCTAAATTGGAACTAAACTCACCAAATACCCGCTAAGAACCTCAAAAAACCTCCACTGTCCCAAAGAAACCCTCCTTGCAGACCTCTATTTCATTAACAAATTGTTTGATTTTTGCAGGTTATTCTCAGAATATGAAATTGGGCCAACAGTTCCAATACTAGTTGACAAACTTGTTTGCTCCAAATTCTCAGATTTTAATTCAAAAAAATTCATTGAAAAAACAATTTGTATACAAAGAAAGGATAAAATCAAAGTTGGAGAGAGATCAGAGAGATAAAATTGCATAATGAAGGGTAAAAGTGAAAAGGTGACAGAGCAGTCAAGGTAAAACAATAAAAGTAAAATACGGAGGCAGTAAATGGTAAACAGAGATGAAAAAAATTTCACCAACAAAAATGAATATTATCCAAAGTAAAATTCAAAACAGTTAAAAGAAAAATAAGGTTAAAATATGAAAACAGAGCAAGAAGGGACATTTTCCAGAAATTTCCTGTTTAAGTCATAGTTTTGAAAAAACTATTGTGGCCAATACAAGATGAATTTTGCAAAACTGAAGGAGGTTTATCTTCATACGATGTCCACCTACAAAAACCTCTCTCACGTTTCTAGCATCCATTATGGGTTTGGAAATATTAAACAATATTTGAAAGAACTTTTTATAGAAAATTCCTGTTTAGTCAATGCACAATGTTTAATTGACTCCGACCCTTGCGAAAAAAGGTTGTTTTCATGCTTTCTCTCCCCTCCACATGTCTAAATGCTATTCGATCGCATCCACCAAACAAATTCCGCTTACCACCTTTGCCTATTGTGAAACCCACTGGTGATTTTTTCCCTCCTTCACGTCAAACCATCTATTTGTTTGACAAGACCACCATTAAATTCATTTTAATGTTAAATAAATAAATAAATAAAGCCTGCCCGCATGCACCATTTTTTTGCTATTTCAGTTAGAATTTGTGCACAGAAAGAGCTGTTAACCCAAAAATAATGCTGCCGAATCTAGTCTAAGCCTAAATTGAACTAAACTCACCAAATTGCTGCTAAGAACCTCAGAAAACCTCCGCTGTCCCAGAGAAACCCTCCTTGCAAACCTCTATTTCATTAACAAATTGTTTGATTTTTGCAGGTTATTCTTAGAATATGAAATTGGGCCAACAACTTCAATACTAGTTGAAAAAATTGTTTGCTCCAAATTCTCAAATTTTAATTCAAAAAAAATTCATTGAACAAACAGTTTGTATACAGAGAAAGGATTAAATCAAAGTCAGAGAGAGATCAGAGAGATAAAATTTCATAGTGAAGGGTAAAAGTGAAAAGGTGACAGAGCAGTCAAGGTAAAAAAGTAAAAATAAAATAAGGAGGCAATAAATGGTAAATAGAGATGAAAACACTTTCACCAAAAACAATGAAGCTTATCCAAAGTAAAAGTCAAAACAGTTAAAATAACAATAAGGTTAAAAGATGAAAATAGAGCAAGAAGGGATATTTTCCAGAAATTTCCTGTTTAAGTCATAGTTGTGCAGAAAATATTGTGGCCAATACAAGATGAATTTTTCAAAACTAAAGGAGATTTATGTTCCTAAGATGTCCACCTACAAAAATCTCTCTCACTTTTCTAGCAGCCATTATGGGTTTGGAAATATTAAACAATATTTGAAAGAACTTTTTACAGAAAATTCATGTTTAGTCATCATTTTGCAGAGAATATTGTGGCCAATCATAAATGAATCTTACAAAAATGGAGGGGGATTTTGTTCCTAGGAGACCCGTATATGAACACCTATCTCACTTTATGCACAATTATTACATAATGATAGATACATGCACATCTTCACAGCCTAATTTTCAGATTGTGCAAAATTCAGTTTTAGACATATTTTTGGAGAGCCTATTGTGAAAAACCGGAAATGAATTTTCGGAAAATGAGAGAGGCTTATCATAGTAGCATGTTTATCTACAAAAACCTCTTTCAATTGTTACATATATATATCTCAGATTGAGATATAAAAAGGTATCACTAGACCTTATGTTTGCATAATTTCTGGAGAAAAATGCACAAAGGAAGGAGACAGTTAGTGACTTGGATGCCTCATCATCAACTAAGAGTTGATATAAAATTCGAATTCTATTATTTGTAACCTTCAATCCATAGGTATAATGCCAAATAGATTCATTAGTTTTGAGTGTCTTTTATTTAAGTTCTATTTATGTAATATGGTTTGAGATATTTGTAAACCAATATTGATATTTTTTCAAGATATTCTACTTCAGAATTTGTATAAATACTTCATCCTTTGAAGTATTATTGTGGAATAAATTGATAAATATTTCTATATCAGTATTTCTGTATCTGAAGGGTTTTTTGTGCCAAGTTCAAGTAGCAGATTGGATCAAAATCATAAAGCATCATATTTCAGGATTCATGTGATGAGCCATCGAAGTGAAGTAATTTCTACTATCATTATTTATCTTCTTATGTTTTACATACTTTCATAAATGTGTTCTAAATTTGAATGATAAATCAGGAATATTATTATAGAATTTGTTAAAAGCACTATGTCTTGAACTATTTATCATTTCTATGTTTTCTGTTGATTTCCATAGTAGGGAACCCTTAATTGCTCTCTCTTTTGAATGACCTGCTTCTTCTCCTTCCTTATCTGGATCAAAGAATTCTTAACTGCTCTTTATCCCGATTAAATCCACTTCACCAATCAGCTTTCAAATATTTTTAGTGACTTGTCTATCTTGCCCTAAAAATATTTGTCTTTTGATCTTGATCTTGAGCTGTCTACTTGACATATTGACTCATTTTTCCCAATGGAAACCAGATATATTACTATCCATCTCTTTCAGTGATTTTTCCCTCCAACCAAACCAAATCTTAAAACCAAATTGCCCTTATAACTAGCCTAAAATAAAATATTAAAACAGAGTTAAACCTTATAGAGAGAGCCCTCTCTAAACCCTAGGAATGGCTAGATCCTAGAGTTTAAAAGTAGGTTTGTGGTTACCGTGGTGAATTCTTTATTTAACCTTGAGAAATTAATGAGTGATAACAACAGTAAAAGAAGCCTATATCGTGGCATGGTGCAATAGGCATGAATGGTTGGAAACTTCATGATATTTTATTCATGAACCCTTGGAAACACGAGGATTCATGGGGATTGAGTTGTTGTGGTTGACAGATAATTTATGTTGTGTGTTATTCGATTAATTTTACGTTTTATTTTCATTTTGACTTTTTATGTGTTTGTTTTGTTGAAATTTGATTTATATCATTTCCTTTTTGTATAATTTTTCCTCATTTTATTGTTCAAATTTTTTCCTTTCAACCATCATGCTTGGGGCCTGCGGAAGACTAGTTGGGCATGGAAATAAATGCATGGGTCTTTATAAAAGAGTTGAGAAAGACCGACATAAATATTACCTAAAAAGCGTCTTGCATATAAATACAAGCATGAACAAAAATGAGAAGGTTGGGCCTGGGCATGGGTCTAGAAAGGAAATTGTTGGTGTTTGTTGGATCATTACTCCTCAACGTGAAAAAAACATAACTGAGGAAATATATATGTCCAAGATTGACTGTGTAAACAATGCTAGCAGAATATAACATCTATGAGTGTTGGTACTTAAATCAAGATAAAGGGTAAAATGGAGGAATTCATATAAAATAATTACTCTATACGCATGAAGTTTTGTTAAAATTTCATGCATGCTTGAATAAAATCACGGAGTTCTCTAAACCCTGATTCTAGTTGACATGTGTTAATGTGTGTTGATAGCAAAGTGGGTTCATTTGGTTCATGGGGATAATGGAAAATAGTATGCTAGCCATGAAAATGGCACAATTAAGGTTCTTTAAACCTTGAACTTACTTGAAATATATGAATATGTGGTATATTCATTTACATGATTGGTTACCAAAGTTATTTTAATCCATTGTGACTGACAAGTTCTTGCCAGGTATCATTCTTGTGGGACAATGATGGTGTAGATGGCATGCAAAGATTCCTAGTTATGCCAGTAATCAATTGGGAAAGAAGAAATCCTATCTGATTGATGATTTTAATGTCATAATAATAATACTTTTATATGCTCATGTTGTTTGACGTGGATGACAAGAAAATCAAGATGGTTGTGGCAATAGGTATATTAGCTAGTAATTGGAATCCTTTATTGTAGGATTGGTAATGTACTCCACTAATTGTTTATTTCGGTAGCTAAATGAAAAATTACAACCATGGCACTAGATTCCCATTTTGACCATTTAAGTGCTCAATTTGGACAAGGAAACTTGTACTTATGAATAAAAGCACACCTATGCGCATTTCAATAGGTCGGCCCTAACAGGAAATTGGTTACCCTTGGAAGCCTATAAAAACAAGTGACCTCAAGCTCATTTAGACATCACCAAGAACTGTCTTCTTATCTTATTCATTTATTGATTCATGCAGGTCTGAGGTTGGGTTGAGGAAAAATGTTCACATAGGTCCAAAAATACAGGGTCCAAAGCTTACACGTGTTCTAGTGTTTTGGGTCTTAGCCACAGGCTTGTCAAAGGCAGTTTTTGGCTTTAACCATGGGATAGTAGGCTCAATGGTGTTGTTGGAAGTTCCCATCCACATGAAAAACTCCTCCTCCATGTGGCTGGGAACTAGGGAAATTTTTTACATATAAATGTAGTTGATCGCAGTTGATCGTAGACAAGAAAACTTGTCTTTAATATTTATTAATATTGTGTAGAAATTTGAATAATTTGCTGAGTTATTCACCGAGATTATCCTGGTCACATACTATTTGAGCTTCATACATAACACATAATCTCTTCTACGCATTAATCATCACATGCGGAAATAAAAACAACAAGCAGTATTGAAAACATTCACATGCGCACATAGAAATTCAACACATATAACACAATATGTATACCGGGGAAAGCTTACAGCTGAAAACCCCCTACTGTCTGTATATTATAATGAATAAGAATCATGTAACAATCTTAGTACAATACTCCTCACAAGTACTCAGTACTGTCTCCAAAATTTACACACAAACTAGCTCAGTTTTGAACAAGTCACGGGTTCAAAACTCCTCCACTGTTTGCCTGCCTCTACTGCGCAATCCAAGATGAGAGAATGGAATTGAATGAATTCGAATTCCCTTGGCTTTAACTACACAATCCTCATTGGCAATCTCCTCCAATGATTGTGAAAATCTCATGCACACTATAGTCACAACTGATAGTAGACTCCACCCTTTCACCCACCTCTAACACTGGTCTCCACTGAACTGTCCATGCATTGCAGTTAACTGATGTGTTCTTTAGTTGATTTATGAGTTAATAATTAGTGAATTAATTAATAATTAATTCACACTACTCATCACTAGTGTATTTTTCAGTTAGACTAAATACAACTAGTTCAACTAAGTTAAACCGAACACAACTCCACCAACTGTCTCATCAACTCCACCAAACTCTGCCACATGAGTTCTAACTGAAGTCAACCATGCAATAGCTCAAATAACCCATAGGAAAAGTGTATTTCCTTCTGTCAGCTGCATGTGCCACATCCAAGCATCAAACTGAAGTGCTCCAAGAGGATAAGATAATGTTTATAGTCTAAATATTATTAAGGGTTAATAATATTTGACTGTTCTATTTTTAGCTCGACAGTCTAAAAATATAAACCGCCCAATGTCTAAAAATAGAGGTCCATCTATTTTTACCAACTCGACCAATCATCCATAAATAGCATCCTGCAACTCATAGACCATGATCCATATGTCTAAAAATAGACATAGTCTAAAAATAGACTTTGCGACAAAAAATCACCTGTGTGCCCCCACCTAGTTTTGGTGATCACTTTCCAACTAGGATTAGGAAAGATGTTTCAGGATGCCTCCTCCACTATTTCTTGTTGTAATCTTCAACACTCCCTCTCAACAAGAAAGGAATGTATTTGCATGCGACATGCAACTCCATGCATTCGCCCTGCAACCTTCACAAGTGCCATGCAACTCCATGCATGCGACATGAAACTCCATGCATTCGCCATGCACCCTTTGCATGCGCCATGAAAACTCATGCATGCACCATGCAACTCCATGCATGCACCATGCACCCTTTGCAAGCGCCATGCAACTCCATGCATCTGCTTTGCAACTCCTCTGAAACTGAATAGGCTCCAAACAACTCAATCAATATGATGCATCTATCATCAAAGTCTTCGACTTCTGCTTGGCCAATTGCACATGTCATCAGGAACCACTGCGTTGTTGATCTCTTGCACCCATGCACTCTGCACTTGCTGTCAACTCTGATCCGCGCTCCAGTATCGGACACTGTCACTTTGATCTGCCTGCATCAATCCAACTGATCATGCTACTGCTGCGCTGTGAGCACCTCGTAGCCAGGTTCAATTCATGAGATCCACACCATCTCATGAATCCTGCCCAGAAATATCCTCTTGGGATCAATCATGCATGTCACCCCACCTCTCACCTGGTGGTATAGCTGCATGCACTCCCTCTACACATCTGGCACGAAATTTCTCTGCATGAGTGGTTTCTTCCACTCCATGATCCTCTTGTGGCTGCTCCACATCCCGAGGTTCACTATCACCTGCATGCAAAACTTGCTCCCTCTCAAGCATCAGTTTCATGTCTTTCTCTCGCTTCCCAACAGTAGGAAGCTTTGTAGACATCCCATATACTTCAAGTCTGTAGAGATTCTTTGTTTGAATCCCAACCCTCTTGACTTGTCCCGTTGCCTTGTGCCGAAGGAAAACTTTTCCTTCTCTGAAGACAACTTCATACCCTTTATCCTCTAACATTGCGACTGAGATTAAATTCTTTGTTAGACCTGGTACATGCAATACATCTTGTAAAAGAATGAGTTTACCTAACTCCCTCTGAAAGGTTATGGTACCAATGCCGGTCGCATTGTATCGTCCACCGTCGCCCAACTCAACATGCATCTAGAGATTTTTCTCCACCAAGTCACTGAAAATATTCACATCTCCCGTCATGTGAAAGGAAGCACCACTATCAAAATACCACCCTGATCCCAATGCACTAGAAACCATGCATGCGATCAATGAGAAGTCTAGCTCAAGTTGTGAGGCAAGAGCCTCACCAGCTGCAGCTCCAGCAGCCTGCTTGTTCTTCTTCTTTTGTGGACAATTCGTGGCGTAATGTCCATGATCGTGACAGTGAAAACACTTCACTTTGGACATGTCACGCTCTTTACCATCCGCACCGGATTGAGAAGAATTCTTCTTGCCCTTCCCCTTCCTTGCTTTGGCAGCCAAAGCGCAATCTTCTTCATCAGATGCCTTTGATGAAGATCCGTCCCTGGTACTCCACCTTATCTCCTCTTGCACAAGATCAGACCACAGTCTTTCCCATCCTGGCAATTTCTCCCAACCATTGACACTGTCCTGATATGCATGCCAACTTTTCAGAAGCTTGAGGAGAGCCAAGCTCACCAGTTCCTCATCCTCCACACTAAATCCTACACTCCCAATTTCATCCCTACAGTGGACAAACTTTGTCAAGTATACCGGAATAGTGTCATTCTTCTCCATCTTTATTTTCCTGAGTTTATCCTTGAGCGCCAACTGTTGAGCCTCAAAATTGTGCTTTCCTTCACCTCATTTTACCTCATTTTCCCTTGTCCATTGCTATCCTAGACCCAATTGATCAATGAATATAGTTAAAATTACTTCTAGAATGATTTACATGACTGACTTGCTAATTTTTGTGATTTTTGCCATTGTAAAGCATTTTGACCGGAACTAGCTGCAGAATGCAGACATTCCGTAGCTAACCGGTGATTCTGCAGCTACCTTCACGTTTGAGTATGTTCCAGGTGGCCTCTCAAGAAAGACCGCATATGGGCATAATCCACGTCATGTCTACATGGTTCGTTTCTCATCATGGAGGAAGAAACGAATTCTGGGTATGGTTTTGGAACGTGGGAACACATTTAGGAAAGCAGACTTCTATTAGGACTGTCTCAGTCCAGATGTCTTTTTTCCTCTTCACGCAGCCACTTCAAGAGTCTTAACGTGATTCCGATAAGGAAAGACATTGTTCCTGAATTGTTGCAAGTCTTGTTATGTGCATTTGCTTTATAAACACTTGGGAGACCGAGAGCTATAGAGATTTTATGTTAGATTTGATGCTAGATTTTGTTTAGACTCTGTGCTACATTTCTGAAGACGTAGAGTGTTATGTTCAAGTTCTTTCATCTTTAATGAAGCAGACAGTGTTATTGTGAAGGCGTTGATTTAATTTGGAGTTGAATTCCGTCAGGTGGTAGAGGGCCCCTGCCTCTTGCACGGATTTATTTTGCGTAAATTAGATAAGTCTTCTAGCTGCCTTTACGTTTTGCATTTGAATTAATAGCTGTTTTAATTAGCTACTGTAGTTGTACTCATTCTAACTCTTCCACAAGAAGAAGCTCTTCCAAAAGACTATAATGATGAATGGGAAATGACTATAGTATTGTAGGATTAGGAGTTGAATTCATAGTTTTTTTTAATTAGCTACTGTAGTTATATTCATTCTAACTCTTCCACAAGAAGAAATTCTTCCAAAAGATTATAATGATGAATGATGAATGGGTATAGTATTGTAGGATTTAGTTGTAGTTTTTGTTGATCACTATCACAGTTACACTTGTTCTAACCACTCTTCCACAAGAAGAAACTCTTCCAAGAAATTCTTAAGAAGCTCAAGACATGACCGTGATAATGAATGATTTAGTTGTGTGTTTGCACTAAGTATCATCTATGTTCTTGCTCTTAAACGCTTGCCCAAAAAATCATAATGACGAGTAGGATAAGGATATGATATCTTAGTTTTTCATTGCTTTCAGTCTTTTTGCTTGCATTTGCATTCAATTACACAGTCAGAATTGCTCTAATACCTCTTCCAAAAGAAGGAACTCTTCCAAAATATCACTAATGATGGACAAACAGATTGTGTAACTTCATAGAATAATGCATGATAGCATGGTTAGGATACTCCGGAGTCTAATTGCACTTAACTCATGTTCAGTTACTTTGTTTCGAGTTTGATGATGACTTATAGTTCAGCATTGTTCTAGATTAGTGGCATCTTAAGTTCATTCTTAGATTAACTCATTGCACTTGCACTTCATATTCAGATTGTCATCCATTTCATAATAGATTACTTCAGTTGTTAGGATTAACAAAACAGCCTTCATTATTCACAAACCTCTTCTTGTTCTAAAAACCATAATTGATCTATAACCATATGAACAGAAGACAACATCATTTTAAGGCCTGAAGTACCTCTGCAATTTCCTTATCATTTCATAAACAGAGTCCTCCCTCAAAAGCCTACTTTGAAAATAAATCAATAACTTTTGAGTAAAGGTTTTGTGACATTCAATTGAATTGCAGAATAGAGATAGGAATTAGTTTTAGAATAGAAGATCTTAGGATGGTATCAATGTTTTTCCTCCAAATCTGTTTCAAATCTCTAATTAAGGAGAAAATGTTGCATCATTGTAAGATTAGTTGTTTAACTGTTTAGTTAGGGGATTTTCATACTTAGTGATCATTTCTCAAGTTTAGTTTGTGTTTTGAATCATTTGCTTAAAAGTCATTATCAAGCTTTGCTTTTACTTTGTCATAGTTTAGATTTGATTCTGCTTCAGTGTTTCCAATTGCATTTGCCATTTGTCATTCCATCAATTAGGCTTAACTCTGTTTTGATCGCCAGTTCCTTTCCATTAGCTTTCTAGGCATTTCCCCTTGTAAACATAAAACCACCAAAAAGACCAAAAACATCATAAATCATTACAAAAGACCAAAAACATCACAAAACACTACACACAACGCATTAGGAAACAAGTACCTAGGTACATACAATACACTTCACTTCAGCAGTTTACAAATCCTGGTTGACAATTAAATGAGCTCAGTTTAGGAGACTAGATTGAGACCAAACATTTTGGCGCCGTTGCCAGGGAAGTGAAAACTAGGTAACCTTTGTTTCTTATCATCCAAAAACAATTTTATGCGTAGGGAGAGAGATTCAAGGGGAAGATTTATAAGTAGCAGAGGCAGAAGTTTTATTTCTGGAACACCACTTGTTTCATCTAGATCCAAAGCTAGTACACCTTCAACTGAAACCCATATTCCATCCTCCCTTGATCCTAGACTTCTAGAAGATCTAAGGTCAACTATTCCATTAGAGAAACCTTCCACTTCATCCACTGAACCTGCCATAGAAGAAAATCTAAAGACTCCTAGTAGGGATACAAATCTTTCCACTTCCACAGGAGAGTCAACCATGGCAGAAGAAGGAGGAGGAGGAGTTTTTAATGGAGAAAACACACTATTTGGAGGAAGAGGTAGAGGTAGAGGAGAAGGAGGTAGAGGAGAAGGAGGTAGAGGTGAAAATGGAGGAAGAGGTAGAATAGGAAGCTCTTTTGGGTTCCCTATACTTGATGAAGAAACCAATACAACCATGAAAAACTTTTCACCCTCTATCCTTCCAAACTTCTATGGACTTAAAACTGAAGATCCTGAAACTTTCTTATTCAAATTTGAAGTGCTGTGTAGAACCTATGACTACCTACAAGATGCTCAAAAACTGAAATTATTTCCTTCAACTTTGAAGGGAGCAGAATTGAAGTGGTTTATGAGTCTAATCAGTGGTTGTATTAGAACATGGGAAGACATGAAACAAGCATTTCTAGAGAGATACTTGGATTATTGTATGCCGGTTAATCATAAGGAAGAAGTGTTCAAGATGTTACAAAAATAAGATGAAAAGTTAGAAGATTTGTTGGAAAGATTTAATTACAACATCAAAAGGGCGAAAATGGAAAATCTAGATCAGGACACCTTAAAATCTCTTTTGTTGAAAACAATTAGGGATGAATGGTTGGATATTCTTAACATGATGGGAAAAGGGGATATATCACAACTTACATTACCTGAAATATCTGAGTTATGTATCAACCTTTCCAGAGGGAAATCTAAAACTGTCAAAGGTCCAAGAGATCCCGCTCTTGCAAGGGCAAGTAAATATTCTTCTGGGACAGTAAGTAGATCAGAAATAGGACACATGCTTGATGATTTTAAATCTGACATCTTAGGGAGTCTTAGTGAACAAATAGACACCCTTAAGATACAAAACAAGCAAAAGGTTGAATCTGATGCTTTGGCAATCTTTTGTCCCAAATGTAGAAAGAAACATGCCTTAAGAGAATGTCCTTTAGATGTAAAAGTTGTAGAGACCTGTGTCATTTGTTCTGAAAAACATGAGACCAAGAATTGTCCATCTCTTCCTGGTCTCAAAGCTTTCTTTCAGGAAGAAACTCCTACAGACTCCACAGAATCTCTTAACTTTGTATCTAGAAGACCTTGGCAGGGACCTCAAACACAAGGATTCCATGATCAAATGTATAATCAACCTCCACCTTGGAATTCTTGGCAGCAATCTTGGCCCCAATTTTAAAATCAATCTCAATCTTGGGCACAAGGAACAAAAAATCCCTATGGAAGATACTCTCCATATTATCAGTATCCACCATCCTATCCACCATATCCACATTTTTATCCTCAAAATCCTCAACAAAATTTCCCTCAAAATTTTCAACAAAATCCTCAACAACATCATCCGAACCAACCACATCAAAATCAACCACTTCCATTACCATTCCCTCAAAAATCCAATCAATTTCCAGCTCAACCTATACCAAACCCCAATAATAAAAACCCTCAGAATACATATATGATAGAAGGTCAACAGTTTCCAACTTATTTAATTACTCCTCTAGACCTTAGTGATGTTCAACTTAGGTCTGGAAGGATACTTGAAAAGAGGAAACCTTCTGTGATCATACAAGAACAAGATAATTCCGAGGAAGACTCCCTACGGGTGAATAAAAGTCTTGAGGAAGACACATCCTTTCAAGACCCACACATTGAAAAACTAAAACAAAAAGATCCAATAAATCCAACTCCTGTATTAGAGCAACCATCCACATCTACTTCTATACCTCCTTTTCTGGAAAGATTACAAATTGATAGAGGTGTAGAGAAACAGATCATGGTGCCTAATTATGATTTCTTAGATGAATTGAGAAATGTTTGCATTAAAATTCCATTATTGCAAGCCATCAAGGAAATCCCAATTTTAGCCAAAACAATAAAGGAGTTGAGTATGAAGACAACAAAGAAAAGAATAAGAGAAACCAAGAAAATTCAACCGGTAGGACAAATAGCAGACATTATGATGGGTAAGATTACTATTCCAAAGTACCTTGACCCAGGAAATCCAGTTGTCAAAATTCACATCAATGGAATTGAAATTCAAAACACACTCATTGACTTAGGAGCAACAATAAATATCATGAGTAGACAAATCATGGACAAACTGAAACTTCCTAATCTTATCTTTACACCCACACTATTACAATTAGCAGATAGATCTGTGATCAAACCAGATGGGGTAATAGAAGACATTCCAGTGTCCCTAGATTCTTGGGAATACCCTGTGGATTTCATGATCCTAACTCCCAAGAATAATCTAGGAGGCCATCATGTTATATTAGGAAGACCTTGGTTGGCTACAGCTGATGCTTTTATTAGTTGTAGGTCCGGTGATATGTATATTTCTGATGGTAGTTCAACTAAGAGATTCACTTTATATCCTCCAGCTAGGACAATTATAGATCTAGATGACACTCAATGGATAGAGGATGAAGAAGATTTACAACCACTCTTCACAATTTCAGAAATTAGTGAAGATAATCAAATTCTAAATACTCTAGAAAACTTTGAATCCTCTCCAGAACACAAACATGAATCATTTCAAGAGGGATCCAATATTGATTTTTTGTCATCAAGGCAGATGTCTCTTCATTCTATGGACAAATTTGGCAGCTCTACAAGTGAGATTTTTCCAGGCAAAACTTTGAACATAAACAAGAACCTAGAAAAATCTCAACAAGAAGAGTTAGTCAAAGTATTACAGAGACATTCTTCTGCATATGCATGGGAGTACACTGACATGAAAGGGATAAGCCCCAAGACTTGCACTCATCACATCTATATAGAGGAAAATTGCAAACCAATCAGACAACCTCAAAGACGGATGAATCCAAATCTTAGGGAAATTGTTAAAGAAGAATTGCAAAAATTGTTAAATGTCAATTTCATCTATCCTATTTCAGATAGTCAGTGGGTTTCTCCTTTGGTAATTGTGCCAAAGAAAAATGGGAAATGGAGGGTGTGTGTTGACTACCGAGAACTAAATAAAGCTACTCTTAAAGACCATTTTCCCTTACCTTTCATAGATCAAGTATTAGATACATTAGCTGGCAAAAAGTACTTTTCATTCCTAGATGGGTTTAGTGGTTACAATCAAATCCAAGTAGCACTTGAAGACCAAGATAAAACCACATTTACTTGTCCTTGGGGTACCTATGCCTACCAAGTATTGCCATTTGGGTTATGCAATGCACCTGCAACATTCCAAAGGGCAGTATTAGGAATTTTTTCTGATCTGATACATGACTGTGTAGAGGTGTACATGGATGATTTTACAGTTTATGGGGATATATTTGAAGAGGCTTTAGAAAAATTGGAAAAGGTCTTAAAAAGATGTCAAGAAGCAAACCTTTCTCTTAGTCATGAAAAATGTTTTATGATGTTCACTGAAGGTATTGTTTTAGGGCACCACATTTCAGGGGATGGGATTAGAGTTGATGAGGCAAAAGTTGAAGTCATTTCTAACCTATCCATTCCAAGTTTTCAAAGAGATGTTAGAATTTTTCTAGGATTTACAGGGTATTATCGGAGATTTATAGAAAAATTCACCAAAATAACATCTCCACTCTTCAAATTACTCACCAAAGATTGTGAATTTAAGTGGACTTCTGATTGCCAGTTAGCTTTTGAAACCCTGAAAACCAAAATTTCTGAAGCACCTATATTAAGGGGACCTAACTGGATGTTACCTTTTCATATCTCGACAGATGCTTCCGATACAGCTCTAGGAGCAGTATTGGGACAGAAATATTTGATTCCCTATGCCATATATTATATCAGTAAAAATTTGACTCCTGCAGAGTTAAACTATACTGTAACTGAAAAAGAGTTTTTAGCTGTTGTTCATGCCATAAACAAGTTTAGACACTATATAACAGGCTATGAAACTTTTATTCACACTGATCATTCTGCCATTAGATACTTAATGAATAAATCAATCACTAATGGCATAGTTATAAGATGGTTGTTACTATTGCAAGAATTCAACATTACTATTCTAGATAGGCCTGGAAAACAAAACACTGTGGCTGATTTCCTGTCTAGAATCCAAAATATCAAAGATGACACTCCGGTTGAAGATCAATTTCCTGATGAATATCTTTTTGCAATCTCTACCCAAACTCCATGGTTTGCTGATATTGCCAATTATTTAGTTTCAGGAAAGTTTCCTTCAATTATGAATGCAAGGGATAAAAGAAAAATCATTAATGATAGTGCAAGATATTCATGGGTCGCTAATGAGTTGTACAAGACAGTTTCAGATTTGATCATTAGAAGATGTGTTCGTGAAGATGAGATGCCTGAAATTCTCAAGGCATGTCATGATGAACCTTGTGGCGGACACTTTGCAGATAAGAGGACAGCCTATAAGATCCTTAACTTAGGATATTATTGGCCATCTTTGTTTAAAGATGCAAAGGAGTATGTCAAAAGGTGTGACAGTTGCCAAAGGGTAGGGAAACCTTCTCCTTCAGGTGAGATGCCATTACAACCTCAGGTACATATTGAACCTTTTGAAAAACGGGCTTTGGATTTTGTAGGACCTATTAGTCCTCCATCAAGACAAAAGAAATACATATTAGTTTGCACTGATTATGTTACTAAATGGGTAGAAGCTAAACCATTACTTGTTGCTAATGAATCATCTGTAGTTAATTTTCTTTTGAGGATATTTTTACTCGTTTTGGTGTCACAAGGGAAATTGTTACAGATCAAGGAGCTCAATTTACATCAAGGCTAGTGGAGCAATTGATGGAGAAGTACAAAATCAGACATAGAAAAACAACTCCTTATCATCCACAAGCAAATGGTCAAGTGGAATCTACTAATAAGGTCATTGAAGGAATCCTAACAAAGACTGTTCATTTACATAGAAGAGATTGGGTAGATAGGCTTCCCGAAGCCTTGTGGGCCTATAGAACTACATGGAGAAACACAACAGGCCATACTCCTTATGAACTTGTTTATGGAAAGCAAGTTTTGTTTCCCATAGAGTTCCAAATTCAAACTTTCAAAATGGCAGTTCAGCTAGGACTTGATTTAACGGAGGCACAAAAGCATAGACTGGAGCAAATTAATGAATTGGATGAGATCAAACAAGATGCAGTTCAGAAAACAAGTCTAGTCCAACAGCAAAGGGCTAGATGGCATGACAAGTACATCAAGGAGAAGAAATTCAAAGAGGGTGACTGGGCTCTCTTGTTTGATTCAAAATTCAAGGATTTTCAAGGGAAATTTCAGACACATTGGCTTGGGCCATATGAAATTGTTCGAATTTTTGATAATGGGGCAATAAAAATCAGAACTATAGATGAAGAAGAGGTCACTTTTCTTGTGAATGGTCATAGACTGAAGCTATACCACAAGCCACTCTCAAGAGAAGAGTTTGTCAAGAAGTTCCAAGAAAGAAATGATGTGAAGTTAATGAAGAAGAGTCTCTCTTCTTCATCAACTTGATTAAATTTTCTGAAGCATTTCTCTTGTGAAAAATAAAAAATAAAAATAAATAAAAATAAATAAATAAATAAAATAAAGATATAAACATGAAAACCAATCATTGATTGGCATGTTTATACAGAAAAGATAGGGTGAAAATCAGAGTCTCTCTGACACTCTAACTTTTCCCATTTTTGTTTTTACAAGAAGCTATTACAAAAAATCATAAGTTCAGATCCATAGTGCTTATGATCCATCTCATTTCATTTCACTCCATTCCACATTTCATTCATCTCATTCCATCTTCCATCCATCTCATTTTCATGTCAAAATACAAAATTTGATGTCTTGCTGTAAGTGAATAAAACATGTCATGAATTGCAGTACAATTCTTATGTTCTTTCACTTCATTTCATAAACTGAATCCATTCCATTTCATCATCCACTTCATACATATCATAATTCATCATCCATCTTCATTCATACCATATAACATTTCACCCATATTCCAAAAACACTCCATTTTTATGATTAAAATGCTCTACAGGAACATTCTGCAGCTCAGTGGACATTCTGCAGCTGATCAGCCTTTCTGCAGCCAGACAGTCTTTCCGCAGCTACAAACCCTGAAGGCATCAATCAGCAGACATTAGAATTGCAACAAAGTGACCCAGTGTATCCATGAATCAAAAGCATCAAGAAAATTATGAAGACTCTTCCAAAGGTGAACAAAGAAGACAAGGACTACAAAAATCAATTGAAAGGCAGAGGTAATAAGTTTAAATTATAATGGCATTTCATAAAAGTTTAGCATAGTTTTAGTTATGGATTTTTCGAAAAGGTTGTTTTAATTATTTTTATTGATCAAGACCAATAAACCCTCCACAGACTTTGGATTAAAATCTTCCATTTCAAATTTCATGCCCGATATCATTTAAGCGGTTAAAATGGTCGAGGTATTTAAATTCTTTACGTCTCTTAACCAAATCATTCAATGATGATTCCCTCTGCCGTCGTAAAAATCTCCGCCGTCTCTTCAATCATTAATTCATTCCCTCCACCTCACTCCACTACTTCATTCCGTGACCACTGCCATCACTCCATTCTGTAGCCGGCATTTCATTCCGAAGACAGAGATATTCTTATCACCAAGAGTAGAGCCAAAGGATATCAGTTTGAATAGCATTGAGAATTGTAAACTCAGAGCAGAGCAAAAGGGTAAATTCAGAGGTATAGCAGCGTGAGAGGTTGAAGCCACTTGATTCCGTGGGCAGACAAAGTATCACTGTGGGCAGAAATTGAGCATTTTCACTATAAACACAGAAGTGTAGCAGTATGGAGTTTGAAGTCTTTTGTCACTAAGGAGACAGAGGTGTTGCAGTGTTGAATTCGAAACCATTTGCTACCAAGAGCCAGAGGTATTGCAGTGGAGAAGTTGAAGCTAGTTGTCACTGTCAAACAGAGATATATCAATCCAAAGTTCAATTGTCAATAGAGGCATATCAGCCCGAAGTTTTGAAGCTGTTGCCACTAATCAGAGGTATGTCATTCCAAAGTTTGAAACCATTTCCATTCAGAACTTGAAGCCATTTCAATTCGAAGGTGAAAGTCATTGTTTTTGTGGGAAGAAGAGTGTTAATTTGAACATTAAAGAAGAAATCATGGGTTTCATTGTAAGGACTGAACCAGTGGGTTCAAAATATTTAGAAGGCTACCCTCAATGCAAATAAATGTTACAACAAATAGGATGGCTTCAATTTTTGGAGAAATTTAACGGCTTCCACAAGGAAGTCACTAAAACATTTGCAAGATCATTTCAAGGAACCAAAGTTGAAGTGGGAGATGTCAAATTTACTGTCACTGAAGTTTTCATTGCAGAGGCTACAGGGTTGCTCAGAACTGGAGAGAGATGGTTCAAAAATAGAGAATTCCACAATGACTCCTGGAAACAAATTTTGAAATCACCAGGTATGGATGTTACTGTATTTAAGAAAGGAATTCCCAGTTCTGCATTGAAAAATAAATGGAGAAACATACTACTTCTTCTGCAAAAATTTATTACATGTGAGGGTAGATATGGAACATTTTATGTCTACCACATTAGACTGACAATGCATTTTTTGGGGAAAGACTTAAACCTACCATATTTCTTACTTCAAAGTCTGAAGAAGATGGCTTCCTGTGTTCAGAGAAGGGTTTAATTTTTAGAGACAACCCTATATCATCATGGTTTGGTCAAAATTCTGATTGAACATCATCTAACTAAAACAAATGATACATGGGATGATTTCTTGATAAGAAATCATTTTGAAGAGCCAAAAGAACCCTCACCAGAACCACAGCCTACAAGGAGAAGTAGGAAATGGAGGGCCTCAAAAGTTGAAATTGACAAACCAGTCCAAGAGAGCAGTGAGGAAATCATTTTAGAAAAGTTGACTCAAATCAAGAGGCAACTTAAGGAAGAAAAGGTAATCAGGAAATCTACCATGGAGAAAGGAGAAGGATCTTCTCAGCCTAGAAGAAGCCACAGACTAAAAGGGAAACTGAAGAAAACACTAATCAAACAAACAGGGGTGATTGATATAGAAGACAAGGAAACATCCATGGAAGAAGATATTGAAGAGGATTTTTATGAAGGAACCCCTGAAATTGACCCTGCTCAACAGGAAATTTATGACTATGTGGAAACTTTGGAGAGGAGAGCTTCAGAAAGCAGAGAGAGAACCGCCAGTCCTCCACTGTCTAAAATAGATATATTAAGAAGGGATAGGTATGAGTTGGAATTACTGAATAGACACATCAAAAATGAGAATGAAATTCTCAGAGATCAAGTCAAGCTCAAAACTGATATGAACTCAACCTTATCCCTGCATATAGACAAAGTGGAGAAGACCAATGAAAAGTTGAAGACAAGGAACAAAAAGCTAATCAGGGCACTCACCAACCTAAGGTTCAAACTTGTTATCAGAAAACCCAGAAGATCTCTAGCTTCCAGACAAAGGAGAAGGAGAGGATTAGATGTCCTTGCAGAAGCCTCTGAGTTCATAGGATAATTTGCATGAGGACATGCAAAGCGATAGCAGTGGGGTATGTTGAGCCTCAAAATTGTGTTTTCCTTCACCTCATTTTACCTCATTTTCCCTTGTCCATTGCTATCCTAGACCCAATTGATCAATGAATATAGTTAAAATTACTTCTAGAATGATTTACATGACTGACTTGCTAAGTTTTGTGATTTTTTCCATTGTAAAGCATTTTGACCGGAACTAGCTGCAGAATGCAGACATTCCGTAGCTAACCGGCGATTCTGCAGCTACCTTCACGTTTGAGTATGTTCCAGGTGGCCTCTCAAGAAAAAACGCATATGGGCATAATCCACGTCATGTCTACATGGTTCGTTGCTCATCATGGAGGAAGAAACGAATTCTGGGTACGGTTTTGGAACGTGGGAACACATTTAGGAAAGCAGACTTCTATTAGGACTGTCTCAGTCTAGATGTCTTTTTCCTCTTCACACAGCCACTTCAAGAGTCCTAACGTGATTCCGATAAGGAAAGACAGTGTTCCTGAATTATTGCAAGTCTTTTTATGTGCATTTGCTTTATAAACACTTGGGAAACCGAGAGCTATGTTAGATTTTATGTTAGATTTGATGCTAGATTTTGTTTAGACTCTGTGCTACATTTCTGAAGACGCAGAGTGTTATGTTCAAACTATTTCATCTTTAATGGAGCAGACCGTGTTGTTTTGAAGCGTGATTTAATTTGGAGTTGAATTCCGTCAGGTGGTAGAGGGTCCCTGCCTCTTGGACGGATTTATTTTTGTGTAAATTAGATAAGTCTTCTAGCTGCCTTTGTTTTTCATTTGAATTAATAGTTGTTTTAATTAGCTATTGTAGTCGTACTCATTCTAACTCTTCCACAAGAAGACGCTCTTCCAAAAGACTATAATGATGGATGGCAAAATGACTATAGTATTGTAGGATTAGAAGTTGAATTCATAGTTGTTTTTAACTAGCTACTGTAGTTATATTCATTCTAACTCTTCCACAAGAAGACACTCTTCCAAAAGATTATAATGATGAATGATGAATAGCTATAGTACTGTAGGATTTAGTTGTAGTTTTTGATGTTCACTATCACAGTTACACTTGTTCTAATCACTCTTCCACAAGAAGAAACTCTTCCAAGAAATTCTTAAGAAGTTCAAGACATGACCGTGATAATGAATGATTTAGTTGTGTGTTTGCACTAAGTATCATCTCTATTCTTGCTCTTAAACGCTTGTCCAAAACATCATAATGACGAGTAGGATATGGATATGATATCTTAGTTTTTCATTGCTTTCAGTCTTTTTGCTTGCATTTTCATTCAATTACATAGTCAGAATTGCTCTAATACCTCTTCCAAAAGAAGGAACTCTTCCAAAATATCACTAATGATGGACAAACAGATTGTGTAACTTCATAGAATAATGCATGATAGCATAGTTAGGATACTCCGGAGTTTCATTGCACTTAATTCATGATTCAGTTATTTTATTTTGGGTTTGATAATGACTTGTAGTTTAACACTGTTTTAGGCTAGTGACATCTCAGGTTTGGTTGTAGTTCAACTCATTGCATTTGCACTCCATCTTCAATTGCTATTCACTGCACATTAGATTACTTCAGTTGTTAGGATTAACAAAATAGCCTTCATTATTCACAAACCTCTTCTTGTTCTAAAATCCATAATTGATCTATAACCACATGAACAGAAGACAACATCATTTTAAGGCCTGAAGTATCTCTGCAATTTCCTTATCATTTCATAAACAGAGTCCTCCCTCAAAAGCCTACTTTGAAAAGAAATCAATAACTTTTGAGTAAAGGTTTTGTGACATTCAATTGAATTGCAGAATAGAAATAGGAATTAGTTTTAGAATAGGAGATCTTAGGATGGTATCAATGTTTTTCCTCCAAATCTGTTTCAAATCTCTAACTAAGGACAAAATGTTGCATCATTGTAAGATTAGTTGTTTAACTGTTTAATTAGAGGATTTGCATACTTAGTGATCATTTCTCAAGTTTAGTTTGTGTTTTGAATCATTTGCTTAAAATTCATTATCAAGCTTTGCCTTTACTTAATCATGGTTTAGATTTGATCCTACTTCAGTGTTTCCAATTGCATTTGTCATTCCATCAATTAGGCTTAACTCTGTTTTTAATCACCAGCTCCTTTCCATTAGCTTTCTAGGCATTTTTCCTGCAAACATAAAACCACCAAAAGACCAAAAACATCATAAATCATCACAAAAGACCAAAAACATCACAAAAAACTACACACAACGCATTAGGAAACAAGCACCTAGGTACATACAGTACACTTCACTTCAGCAGTTTACAAATCCTGGTTGACAATTAAATGAGCTCAGTTTAGGAGACTAGATTGAGACCAAACACCAACTTCCTTTGGTCACTCTTGCTCTAGAAAAATTCTGTCAAATATTTCCACATCAAGAATGGAGAAGCTTTACCATGCAGGCTGGATACTATGTGATCCTTCACGCCCTCCAACAGAATCCTTCGACACCTTGCTGTCTTCTTTTGCCAAGCTTCAATCACAGCAGCATCCGTAGAAGTAGGCTTTGGAATTTCTTTCTCTATGAATTCCAACAGCCCATTGTCATCTAATACTGCCTCCATCCTATCTTTCCATGCAATATAATTCGAGCTGCCTTCCAAGGCATACTCCAATCGCAATCCGACGAAAGACATCTTTGCTTTTGACACCAAGAAAAACAATTCTGTAATTCGAATTCCAATAGCTCCAAACTCCACCACTTCCAATCTAAAATTCATGAGAACAAATTATTTCCAAATCAAAGATCGGCTGCATGGGCATTTACCAGACCTTTCACCTTCAAAGAAGGATTAATCCAGAGGCTACCTGGCCCGATTGCAGACTCTGCCTGAAGAAATAAAATGCAATCACTTTCTAAATAATAGATCTGATGATCAATATCGCTCTGATACCATGTAGAAATTTGAATAATTTTCTGAGTTATTCACCGAGATTATCCTGGTCACATAATATTTGAGCTTCATACATAACACATAATCTCTTCTACGCATTAATCATCACATGCGGAAATAAAAACAACAAGCGGTATTGAAAACATTCACATGCGCACATAGAAATTCAACACATATAACACAGTATGTATACCGCGGAAAGCTTACAGCTGAAAACTCCCTACTGTCTATATATTATAATGATGAAAAATCATGTAACAATATTAGTACAATACTCCTCACAAGTACTCAGTACTTTCTCCAAAAGTTACACACAAACTAGCTCAGTTTTGAACAAGTCACGGGTTCAAAACTCCTCCACTGTTTGCCTGCCTCTACTGCGCAATCCAAGATGAGAGAATAGATAGAATGAATTCGAATTCCCTTGGCTTTAACTGTGCAATCCTCATTGGCAATCTCCTCCAGTGATTGTGCAAATCTCATGCACACTATAGTCACAACTAATAGTAGACTCCACCCTTTCACCCACCTCTAACACTGGTCTCCACTGAACTGTCCATGCATTGCAGTTAACTGATGTGTTCTCTAGTTGATTTATGAGTTAATAATTAGTGAATTAATTCACACCACTCATCACTAGTGTATTTTTCAGTTAGACTAAATACAACTAGTTCAACTAAGTTAAACCGAACACAACTCCACCAACTGTCTCATCAACTCCACCAAACTCTGCCACATGAGTTCTAACTGAAGTCAACCATGCAATAGCTCAACTAACCCATAGGAAATTCAAATTTCCTTCTGTCAGCTGCATGTGCCACATCCAAGCATCAAACTGAAGTGCTCCAAGAGGATAAGATAATGTTTATAGTCTAAATATTATTAAGGGTTAATAATATTTTACTGTTCTATTTTTAGCCCGGCAGTCTAAAAATAGAAACCGCCCAATGTCTAAAAATAGAGGTCCATCTATTTTTACCAACTCGACCAATCATCCATAAATAGCATCCTGCAACTCATAGACCATGATCCATATGTCTTAAAATATACATAGTCTAAAAATAGACTTTGCGACAAAAAATCACCTGTGTGGCCCCCACCTAGTTTTGGTGATCACTTTCCAACTAGGAATAGGAAAGATGTTTTAGGATGCCTCCTTCACTGTTTCTTGTTGCAATCTTCAACATATTGGGAACATATCTATGAATTTTATTGGGTTATTTTGATGGATGATTATGTATTGGGCTTATTTTACTCTCTACTGAAAATTTCTGACAATATAATAGAAGAATAATTTTCAAATGGTTTTCCCCTGGTATTTGACCAAACCTAGTGTCTATTGTTTATGTGTTGATTTTCTCCTTTATCATTTCATTTACTGTTCTATATTAAATTACTGTTGATTTTTTTAAAGATTAATTTTTATTGAAAATATTGCAAATTAAAGAAGTGAATTGGGCTAAAATTAATTGAAACAACGTAGAGAAATGTGAGAATTAGCATGGTATCAGAGCTAAGGTGAAGGACAAGCATAAAAATAGGCAGGCATTGAAGTAATCATATTTGGAAAGTTGAAGGAGCCTATGTAATCAAGTCAAGATGTCTTCCTCTTTCATCAAGGAACATGAGAATTTTGGTGACTTATCTAAATTTGATGCATGGAAGATCGGGTTGGAGATCATATATGACAACAATGATTTTTTGGAATACATTGAAGGGAAATTTCCTGAGCCTCTGGAGAATTATTCCATTGTTTCCAAGAACAAGCACAACAAAGGTGATTTAAAAGAAAAGAAAATTATAGCTGGTGGTTTAGAAGATAATTTACTTGCATATGTTGGGAATTTGAGGAATTCAAAGGACATGTATGATAAGATAGTTGGCATGTATGAATTCAATGATTTTAATGAAATTTTCTCCTTGAAAGATCAACTCAAAGGCACGAATATGAATAAGGGAGAGTCTTTTCAATCCTACATTATGAGGATATATAGTATTAGAGATCAATTGCAAAGAGTTTTGGAAACTGTGCCTGACAGGGAATTGGTGATTTTAACTCTTAGAGGTCTCCCTCCCATTTCGGAAACCTTCATTACTACAATAAACAACAACACCGCCTTCCCTTCATTTGATGATATTGTTGGAAAGATCATTCAAGAATAATCAAGGATGATATATAGAGGAAGGATTAAAATGCATGAAGAGGGAGAGACCACTGCATTCGTCATTAAAAACAAGAAGAATAAAGAAAAAGGGGGTCCATAAAATTCAATAAAGCCTCCACCTTGAAATGCAAAGAGAATGAATGATATAACATAATCTCACATTGAATGCTAAAATTGTCACAAGAAGGGCCATTTTTTTTAGATTTCTCCGAGAAAAACAGTGGTCCACGCTATAACACTAGAAGCAACAACAACAGGTTTGATGATCGAAGGAGAAATGATTGATGGAATGATCACAATGGAAGAGATGAAATAAGAAGAAGAGATGCTCCAAGTGATCATGAAGAAGATTTCCATCCTCAAAAGAATTGAATATAATCCATGTATGAAAGTAATGTTGGAAAAAAAATCCGAATGTATTCTTATTTCTTCCCTTACTAATTCCTCTCCTACGGATTTGTGGGATAGTTTCTCGGTTGATAGTGGGGCCACTCATGATTTCTCTATTATTTGGTAGAGAGGGAGTAAAATTTGAAAATTATTCTTGGATACAAATCCACTCATCCCATTAAAGGCTTTGGGTCCGTAAAATTATATTTAGAGTCTGGGGAATCAATTGCGCTCCAGGATGTGATGTATGTGTCAGGATTGAGGAATAATTTTGGTATCAATATCTGCTTTGGAAGACAAAGGAATGAGGGTTTCCTTCATCAAGGGGAAGGTTTTTACTTGGTCTATTGGATCACCTATGAGAGATGCATTTACAGTGAGATTGATATTTGAAGGAATCTATAGGGTTAGTGGAATACCTCTTCTAGAATTGGTCCATGATACAGATGATTTAAGCGATCTATGACACCAAATATTGGCCAATTTACATTATAATTCTCTTACAAAATTGAAGAAATTGTTTTATGGTATTCCCGATGTTCGAACCCAACATGACAAATTATGTCCAAGTTGTTCCTGTTGAAATAATATAAGGGAACCATTCCCCTCTAGCGAGAACAAGACAAATGAAATCATTCGTCTCATTCATTCTGACTTATGTTGTCTGATCCTTGTAAATTATATTGGTGGTAATCTCTATTACATCACCTTTAGTGATGAATTCTCAAGAAAGGCATGGATATATTATTTGAAGCACAAGGAATAATCCTTCGAAATGGTCAAGGAGTTCAAATCTTTGCTCACAAATAAAAAAATGGATGCTAATAAAGATATTAAGGTCTAAAAATGGTAGAGAGTACATTTCAAATGAGGTCATCGATTATTACAAGAAGGGAGGTATCAAGAAGGATATGTTTGTGCCCTATACTCCAAAAAAAATGGAGTAGATGATAGAAGGAACAGGTCTATTATAGAAGTCACACGTGCCATGCTCCACGATCAACATTTACCAAATTTCCTTTGGGGAGAAGCAAGAACTGTTGTCATATATGTTTAAAAAAGGGTGCCTCATCAAGCATTATACAACAAGACCCCTGAAGAAGTGTTCACACATGTCTAGCTCAATCTTATCCATCTCTATACCTTTGGTTGCCCCGTATATTTCCATTTTACGAAGGACAAAAGAAATAATTTGGAAGCCACATGAAGAAAACGTAATTTTGTCGGATATTGTGAAAATTATAAAGCTTTTAGAATATATATTACTGGTCAAAGGAAGGTTGAAATTATTAGGTATTTAATGTTTGATGAATATGCTTCCCTCGAAAAAGCAAGGGACCTTCCTTCACCTCCTCCTCCTAATAATAAGAATGATGATATGGATACTTTAGATGGTCCTTCCATTCCCGAATCCAAGAGGTATTTTTTATGATCCATGGAGCCCATGGGTCCCTTAAATCCTCTTCCAAGTGATCCTCCTATGATCAAGAGGCCACTTTGGCTTTGTGACACATTGCAAGATGATGAGAGATGTGTTCATGTTTGATATCATTTAGATAAAGAAATAAGCCATGCAGGTATTGAGGATATTTTGCAGCCATGAGCACTATGATTCAAGCAGGACCTCGCACATTTGAATAAGCCATAAATATCAAGTTTGGAAGGATGCTATGGCCTAAGAATATAAATCAATCATGAAGAATAATGTATGGGATATTGTGCCGAGACCAAAAGGGAAATCCGTGCTGACTTCAAAGTAGCTATTCAAGATGAAACATGGATTTGATGTTAGCATTGAAAAATATAAAGCAAGTTTCATGGCCCAAGGATTATATGAGAAAGAGGAAGAATATTTTGAAGATATATTTTCACATGTATCTTGGTATACAACCATTATTTCAATAGTTTCTCTTGTCATAAGTCAAGGATGGACTCTACATCAGATGGAAGTGAAGAAAATATTCATCCATGGCACGTTATAGGAAGAAGTGTGCGTTGAGTAGCCAAAAGGATTTGAAGTTGAGGATAGAAAGACACGTGTTTGTAGGTTGAATAAGGAATTGTATGGTTTGAAGAAATCCCCTAGAGAATGAAGGTACAACTACATAGAAAACTATTTGGTGAAGCTAGGATTCACAAGAAGTGATGCAAATCCCAACCTCTACTTCAAGGTAGTCTAAGGTATGCCATTGATTTTTGTTTTATATGTTGACAATCTATTCTTTACAGGGAGTGAGCCTATAACGATCGAGTGTAAGAGGGAGATATCCTTTGACTTCAAGATGAAGGATCTTGGAATAATTCACCACTTTCTAGGCCTTGAGGTGTAGAATGGCCCTGTGAGATTTTCCTTTCACAAGGAAAATATGTCGTGAAAATGTTAGAGAAATTTGGAATGAAAAAATGCAAGTCCTTCCCCACATTGATGGAAATGAATTTCAAGAAGTTATGTGGAGAAGTTGCAGGACCCAATTTTGTGAATCTATCCGAGTATATAAAATTGATTCGGTACCTAATTTTCTAAGTGAAAACATTGGTTCAATTCATGAAGGAGCCTCTCCATGCACATTAAATCATTTCCAAACACATTTGAGATATTTTATTGGGACGATCACCCTTTGTCTGATATATATTATCAGAGATGTTCAAATTGATGGATACATTGATGTTGAATGGGTAGGAAACACTATCAATAGGAAGATTACATTTGGATTTGTTTTAGCTTTGGATCTGCCATGACGACTTTTATGAGGAGGAAGAAAATTTTTGTAGCATTGAGTACCGTTGAGGCAGAGTATATTGCCACTAATACAACTAGTTGTGAAGAAGTTTGGTTGAGGAATACCTTTGGAGAGTTATTTGAGCAGGTCCTAGACACTAGAATGATATATTGTGGAAAAAACAGTGGGATCCATCTAGTAGAGAATCCCATATGATAAGTACAACCAAATTGAGATTCGATATAATTAAATTCAAGACATGGTGTAGAGAGGAGACATTAGATTCCATCATATATCAAAAAATGATAATATTGTATATATTCTCACCAAGTATTTTCTGAAATGAAATTTCTTTGTTTTTAAAGAGTATCTTGGACTGATGGATGTGACCCCTCCAGATAAGGGGTATCATGGATCGAGAACACTAAGTCAAATATTCCCCCATGTCTGAGATCCCAAGGTGATTTTTTGAGATGGAGGGCTTCTGGGTTGAGGTATATCTAGACAATAGGTCCGTATATGTTTCTCCCTTGTTCTGGTCTTTGCAGAGTATACCCCATTTGGCATCATCCCACAAGCTAGGCTTGTTGGGATCACTGCTTCTCGTCTAGCCAATGGGTTGAGAGTGTACTTGGGGGTGTACAAGCCAAGATGATTATGATGTAGGTGTTTTACCACATGAATCTTGAGGGTCATTTTTGGAAATATGAATGGGAAATAGGATGGGTTGAGATGTGCTCCCATATATAACCTATTTCTCGATATGGGGTTGAAGATGTTTATCTCCCCCATGAGAGTTTGGGTTGAGATTCTCCCCATGAGATTAATTTCAGATTGATATGTGATCTCTAATGCTTTAGAGGGTAGTAGATAATTCTCCTTCATTCTTCCTACTTATATTTGAGAATTATTCAACAGATGGATTTGAGCAACGATGATACATGATATGACGACAGGATACACATGGCATGATGCAGTTACAATATCTCCATATCTAAGAGGGATTATCAATTTTGGAATCTCAGTGATAGATTCCAACCATGGGACTAGATTTCTCTTTTTGAGAGGACCAATTTTGACTATTGAAGCACTCAATTTGGATAAGGGAAAGTGTACTTATGAAGAAAATCCCACATATGCACATTTGGATAGGTCGGCCCTAACAAGAAAGTGGTTACCCTTGGAATCCTATAAATACAAGTGACCTAAGGCTCATTTGGACATCACTAAGCACCATATTCTTCTTTTATTCATTTTTTTGTTCACACATGTCTAAGGCTGTGTTGAGGAAAATGGTTCACACAGGTTTGAAAATACAAGGTTTGAAGCCCACACGTGTTCTAGGGTTTTGGGTCTCAATTGCGGGCTTGTCAAAAGAAGTTTTTGGATATAACCATTGGAAAGTAGGCTCAAGTGTGAAATTGGAATTTCTTAACAACATCCCCTAATCCTTCTCCAAGCAGGTGGGAACTATGGAAAAATTTGACATTTGACTGCAGTTGACCATAAACAAGAAATTTGTCTCTAATATATATTGATACTAGGAACATATTTATGAACGTTGGTGGGTGATTTTTGTGGTTGATTTTTTATTGGGTTCATTTTACTCTCTGTTAAATTTTTTATGACAATCTAATAAAAGAAGAATTTTCAAAGGGATTTCCCCCTTGCGAGGTTTCCCCCTAGCCTTTGATCAAACCTGGTGTCTCTTATTAATGTGTTGATTTTCTCCTTTATCATTTCATTTACTATTCTATATTTAATTACTATTGATTAATGGAAATATTAATTTTTGTAAAAAATATTGCTAATTCAAGAAGTGAATTGGGCTAAAAGTAATTGAAACAACATAGAGCAGTGTGAAAATTGACAGTAATCATTAGCCTAATGCCAAAAGAGAATTCTATGGATTAGAGAAGCTCTAACAATAGCCTAATTGATAAACCCATGAAGCCTGTTAGATGATAATAATAGAGAATAAATCTGATGATAGCATAACTGAGAAACCCATGAGGATTGTTGGTTGATAACTCACAGAGTATCTCTCATGATAACACAACTGAGAAATTCATGAGGCTTGTTGGCTGATAATCACTGAGTAAGCTTAGATGATAGTCCAGATAATAATCTCAAATGACTTGCTAGTTGATAATCACTGAGTTGTGGATGTGCCTTACAGGTTTATAAATCTAGTGGAAACTATGTTGTTTGACAACTTCTGGAAGGTTAAGGCTCATAGGACTAGTGATTCGATAATACCTGATGGTAGTTCCACGAGGTTGGCTTGATAACATAAGTGGAATTTACACTGAGTAGTTGTTGGAGAGTACGCTCTTATTCCTTTAGGAGTAATGAAGCTAATAAAAAGTCCTCACTATTAGTTATATATATCTCTCTCCAAGGTTGAATTGAGACTCTCCTTTCTATGCATGAAACTTCACACTGATTTATAGCCACTGTGGTGTTACATAAAGGAGATGTTGAGAACACATGGTAAATGGGCTTGATAATAACTAATTTGCATCCATGATGGTGTAATAATGAGGAACTATTGAGAACACCTAATAAATGGGCTTGTCAAGGTCTCATTTGTGGCCAATGTGGTGTAAAAACTAGGAGATAATCAGAAAAACTCAAAAAAGGGCTTCGTTAAAGACATGTGTGAATGGGTGAGACACCATTCAAAGGACAAGACAAGAGGTATAATTTAAATTTTTGCAAATTATTTATGATGAATCTCATGTGATATTTTATGTTGTGTTACGAGAAAGAGTGGGAATAGCCTAGTCTAGATGAATGAAGCTAACTAAAAATAGGATTTCAGTAGCTTTAAGATATCATAGTGCACAAAAAAAAACTAAGAAGACTGTAAAGGAGACACAAAAAGTGGCTAATATTGGGATAATTTTCATGTTCATTTACTTTTAGGGCAAACAATTGTATATGTGAATTGCAATTATAATCAAGTTATAAATATAAATCTCCAAATCGTTTATGCTTGTGTTAAGCATGTTTTACTTGTGTTTTGGAATGAGAACACTGAGGATGGTAATCCTTTAAGGGGGTGGGGATTGTGAAATCCCTTGCGGGTTAATTCCCCTTGTAAAAAAATTTCCCTGTAATTATGTAATTGTAAATTAAAAATGGTTGAGAGAGGGATACCGATTCCATTACCTGGGGAGGGAGATTTCTTGAGGAAGTGGGTTTTTTTAAATATCATTCATGGGTTGAATGAGTATTTTTTAATGAGATGACTATGTATTAAATCAAATGAAAAACAAGCATGCCCCCATGTTCTCTTTGGGAAACAGCACAAGAAAGAAAGTACAAAAAATTAATGAGGAGTATTAGCTATACTAACAAGGGTTTCTGGACCATGTAGACCACTCTGAATGATAGAACCATCATGCTCGAGATATAAGAGAGAATTATGAAATAAAATTATCATGCACTGATAAAGGAGAGATGAAAAGTTACCGAGAGCATGAGAAGAGGATGCCAGGAGGCTCCTATGGAAATGAACAAAGGAGGTTGAGAGGCTCTTCTGAAAAATGGCAATCATTCAAGAATTCATATGCACATGAAGAGAAAGGGAACAAGAAAAATATAGGGAGTTCGTGAGGCTCTTGGATGGATAAGTTGAATCATTAAGAGGGAAAAAAAGAATAGCAGGACTAATAGAATTTAGGGAGAGGGAATATTGTTCACAGCACAACCGCAAAACCATTGAGGCTTACTAGCTAATAATCTTGAAGAAGCTCTATTGATATCATATTTGAGAAACCCATCAGGCTTGTTGGTTCATAATTACAGATAAATTCAGGTGATATCATAACTTATAAGAAACCCATGAGGCTTGTTGCATGATAATCACAGAGTGGGCTCATATGATAGTCTAGCTGAGAAACCCAAAAAGGTGTGTTGATTGATTATCATTGAGTAGTGGTTGTGCTTTATACGGATAATGGATCCACTGGAAACTATGTTGGTTGAAAACTTTTAAGAGGTGGAGGCACCTAGGGCTGGTGGCCTGATAACACCAAATGGTAGTTCCATGGGGTTGGGCTAAGAACAGAGGTGGGAGTTCCATTGATAAGTTGATGAAGAGTGCACTCTTATTCCTTCAGAGGTAACCCAACCCATAAAACATCCATCCATATATATATATATATATCCACATATGAATTATGAATCTCCACGTCTAAATCCCTAAAGATGTCGGGATGCTGCACGTCCCTCTATTTAAAGAGAAATTTTCCCTTCGTGATGTGAAATCATTGAATATATAGTAGGTGAGGGAAGTGTTTCCTTGAGACACCCTATTTAAGCTAAGGATATTAATTAATTTCTTGAGTAAAAGATGGTTGTATGTCAGTGAAGTGGTTCGTTATTTTTATTAGATCTTGATAGTTGGTGGGTGGAGGTGAGGAAACCTCGAGACACCCTATTTTAGCTAGTAATATAAATTTAAAAATCCTCTAAAAGAACTCTATATCAAGCTATGGAATCTGGCTTGAGGGTGATAGTTTCAAGAAATATTTGATTGCAACTTTTCTATGATTGAGTGGAGAGTAGAAGTCCCAATCATAGTTGCAAAACCTTTCAATCTATAAGATAAGTGTTTACTCAAGCTATTGTACCTTGAATGTTATGAATATGTTTAATGTGTTGGTATAATGGTTGCATTGATATGGGGTAATGTTTTTGTTAAATACTATGATATGTTGAGGAATGATGATTCCCATATGAATGAGAATTTTTATTTTAAAGGCATGAATATGGTGTGGTTTCAACATTCTGTGTTGATTTGGGAAAAATCCTAGTCTAATTATATAGTATGTAATGAATGTATGAATCTTGTAAGTGCCTAAGTATAAAGAGATGGGTAATATCTGTTTATGAATAATTATTTGCATTGAAACGTTTGAATCTCTAGCCATTGTTTTAATAAATATGCTTATTTCAGTATTTAAATATGTAAAACTAGGCCCAAATGAGGCACATTTAAGCTCAGGAGGGATATCAATCATGTATATCTATATATATGATACATATATGTTTGTGTGTGTGTGTTTGTAGGTTGCATGTTGAGGATATTTATAAAATCATAAGTATGACAGGCCAAATTTTGGATTCAGGCCCTAAATTTTAACTAGAACCACTACGACCAAGACTTAGGCTAAGTCCTTTGAAAAACCAATGGATTCAAGATTTGTGCATATGGATCAAGTGGGGGTTGAGCCTTAGCACTCTTAGGGCCCCATAATTAAGATGCAATGACCTGTGCACAATATAATCATAATTACCAAGCTTGAGGGTGGGAATATCCCCAAACATTCATATATTACATATGTCGCGGCCTAGAGTTCAGGGCTAGAAGGAGCTAGGAGGCTTGAATTTCATAAGCCGAGCGATTGGGAGCTACATCCAAGGGAAGAAGTGAGAGGAAATATAGGTTGTTGGATGGACCCTGAAATATTTACCCAACATTTCAAAGCATATATACAACCAATTCCACTTGGATTTAAATTATGGGATAGTGTGGCAAGGTGACACCGAGAGGTGGTCCATTCGATGTAAAATGGAGGACGAATTATAACATGATTTATATAGTTTACTAATGCATGGAGAGTTTTTTGGGACCCAAGGCCAGCTTGTTTGGTTTCATGGATAGTGCACAAATATGCATTTCAAGGACTTAGGGATTGAGCTTGAGGTTTTAGGTTGTGAAGTGCACAGTTTAAGATGGGTTTGGAGACATGATTACGCATTTTTGGAGGTCAAGGCCAAATTTTGGGCACAGAAACTGCACAGTGAAGAAGTCCTGATGGGCAAGAACTATATATTTTGCAGTTCCAAGCAGTAAGATCACATATATAGGGTTAATACTACACAGTGTGCAGATCAGGGGTGGCTGGGTGGAACTAGGTTTCTTGGTCGAGAAGTTTTTCCGAAAAATGGGTAATTGTGGGATCAGTGAAATTAGTGTGAATTGTGATCAACTTTGACTATGATCACAAACTTAGAGTAATTTGATGACTCAAAAACATATATCATCCATGAAACATGAAAAAATCATTCCCCTCCTTGTGATAGCTTTATGACAAGTTACTACAAGTGCGACACTAAAGATACACTTTGCGACGATCATGATGACACTTGTGAAAAAATACTCAAAAAATTGGAAATGAGTGTCATAGATGCTTACAAGTTTATACCAACTCATTTTCACAAATATGACCTCTTATAACCATCAGAATAGGATTATAGATATTATGCAACAACCAACATGCCTAAATACAACATTTTTCCCAACTTGCAAAAGGAAACACAACACCCTCATAAAGCAAATGAAATGAGTTTAAAATTTTGGGAAGACAACTAACAAGACCAAGGAAGGCTCTGAAATTGTATATAGGCCAAAATTTTAGGGAGTGGTGTAGCATCTAAAATACTTGTTGACATAATGGCAGAATTCCATCTTCTCTATATTGGTTAATTTCTTTGGTGTAGGGCCTTGGTCCTTCAGGGAGTTTTGATTCATAATGCATATTCATGGTTCATGGTTTGACCAAAACTCTTCTTATGGAAGGATCATATTTTCCATCGGGACTTCATCAACCAAAATACATAACCAACACAAGGAAGACGAACCAAAAGCTAACCAATTGTTGAAGTTTCACAGGACTTTTTTAGAACATAGCCACATACATTCTCATAAACCAACACATGGGAAGTGTTATAGCCCAAATCCACCTTAGGCTGAAGGAAGGCGGGATTCAGGCTAACACCAAACCATGCTCAGTCTGGTAGCTAGCCCTACCAGAATAGGAGAGGACTCTCTCCTGGTCAATCTCAGTGAAAAATGTATCAATAGGGCTTGAGATGACTGAAATAAAAACTAATTTTAGGCTAGGTATATAGATTAAAGGATTTGATTTTGATTTTGGGGGTTTTTGTCGAAAACAAAGGAAAGGCAATCTTGGGCTTGGGGATGAGGCCAAATTCTTGCAGAGTTCAAGTTGGGGCAAGGTAGGAAATGGCTATGATGTCTTAGATTCAATGAATGAATAGAAAAGACTGCTGAGGAGCTGAAGAGGGAAAGAGGGTGCAAGGATCCTCTTCAAACAGATGAAAACACATAAAACTAAACAAAATTTTAAGGCAGAGCACCAGCAAACTAATGAATTCTACCTTAGTTACTCATTTGTTTAATTTTCAGAAGCAAAGAGAAGGGAAATTGCATACATAAAACATTAATGAGCTTAAAATTACATGGAGAAAAAACATCATCAAAACTCATAGCCACAAGGATCCCAACAAGTGCTGCAAAACCCTGGTCTTTCCTTTGCCAAAAATGCAAAAGTGTATGTACAATGAGGTGCCAAACTATTCCCAAGAGTCCAACCCTGAAAGTATCTTAGAAAATACATGATATAGGCCATCCTAACCCCTTCCCATGCCTCTAGGGGTTGAGCTCATCCTTCTAGGAGTTGTTTCAACCAATTCTAAACTAGGAACTGAAATCTAGGCAATCAAACAACTTGCCTCTATATGGTAGGAAACTGATTCATTCATTTAATTTTCACTTTTTAGTGAATGAATCCTCTAGAAAAAGTAAATATGTGCCAAATTTACATCATTTTCATGAAATTACATCAAGATAGATCATGAGTTACATCAAAAAGTGAAATTAGTCAAAACTGGGCGAATTTCTGAGCTGAAGGGTGAAAATGAGGCCAAATTTCTCTATGCGCCACGCCACTTTGAGCCTGTTTTTGAGGCACTTCCCAAAGTCAAAATTGAGCTCATGATAGCGCGTTGGAAATCCTTGCCTGTCTACTTTCCAACCCAAGTGGAATATCTAGATTTGGATGTCATTTTCCCCTCCAAAACTTCAATCTCCCAACACTGCTTCCTGTGGGTGCAAAAAGTGGCAGAAAGGCCATTTTTAGGGTGTTTTTGACCCAAAAGGCAACCCAGAATTTGATGAAATCCTTAGGCCATTCCTGAGCATGCATAAATTTTCATAAAAAATCCAAAAATGTAAATTTTTCCTCTAGAAGATCTCCCAATCATAAGCGCGCGCCAAGTGGCGCTATGCGTCGGGCAGGAAAATCTGTTTTGTGACCAAAAAAAATCAAAATTGACAAAATTTTCTCCAGATTCCTTGAAATTTGGACAAAATATCCCCCATCAAGTGCCATGCTCAGCCAAAGAAGCTTCGGCCAAGATTTGGAGTCGATCATGCCTCTTTCGGTGCTTCAGTGCCCTCCTAGTGCATGCAGTTCAGTGGTGGAATCATTGTCTCTGTCATATGATGAATTGGTGTCTGTCTCCATAATGTTTCAAGATCTATGTTGGCTTGAATGAGATGAAGAATCAGAATTTGGTGCTTTTGTTTCAACTGCCAAATATGTGCCAAAGGGAAGGGACTGTGGGAGAAATATGGACAGTGGGAACAAGGGAGTCTTGTCAAGTGAGATTTGAAATGTGTTAACAGTCTCTTGACTGTGTTTAGGGATATGGGGTTTTAGATATTTTTTGTAAATAATATGGGAGGGAGGAAAAATGATAGGGAATGGTAGGTATTAGGATAGGGAAAATGGGAAAATGAAAATAAGTGATATAAGTGTTGTTGGGATATAAGGGAACAAGGGCTTTAGGAGTGAATGCTTCTTAGAGGTGTAAGAGGAAATAAAAAAAAAAAAGGTTATAATGATAATACAACACTGATGGAAAAGGAATCATAGGTGGGAAAAGATAGTATGACAGTGAGTATTCAGCATGAAAATGACTTTTTTAAAACACCACTTGCAACCCTAAGGAGCATTTCGTACCAAATGAGAAGGTTTATAACTTTGGCATTCAAATTATTCTAATGGACCTTCAAAACCACACCAAACACCAGCAAGAGCGATTATATAAACTTACTTGTGCATGTAGCAACCAAAAAAATGCAATTTAGAGAAGAATGGAAAAATAATTCGGTCTCAGGCCTATGCGCCGTGCACAAAGCCCAACACGCCACGCGCCTTCAATGCGCTGCGCCAATGTATTTTTACACTGCAAAAACTAGTCCAATGCGCCGCGCGCCTTCAGTGCACCGTGCCAGTTGCCCAGTGCGCCGCGCAGCTGAAAATCACCACAATTCGGCTTCAAAACTCATTTTTTCACTTCCTTGATTTGTCTTGACTCTTACATATGTCTTTGGCATGCGTATGGAGTGTTGAACATCAAAAATATCTTATATGGCATGAACTTAGATTTTTGATTTGGCAAACTCTCTTTCCAAATTTTGCAGACTTTGGCACTTTGCTCATAACTCTGTTTTCTGTTTCCACTTTAATTTTGACTAAAATGATGGCTCCTTTGTCAATTTTTGCAGGGATGGTGGCATTTGGACTTCGACAAAGGATGACCAGAGGCTGCATTTGAAGTACTTCATGGCGGAAAACTTTAAAAATAAATATTTATTACAAACAATTAATTTGACGATTTCTTCTTCAAAACAGAGTTTTGAAGAAGAAACATCCTTGAGCATTGTTAATGATGAAAATCTTGAAATGAAAACTTATTGAAGACATCCTCATGGCCTGCGGGCATTATTTGACATTCTGAAGACCAAACCCTAGACCTAGTGAATGAAAGACTCTTTTTTGGACCAACATACCACCTATGACTGTAAATGACTGAAATCAACTTTAATGAATTTTGATAAATTTTGACCAACCCAGTAGGTACAAACATGAGGGAAACTAGTGAAGATACCCTTCCGTCAGATGATGGCATGCCCCTAACGGAATGTAGATGAATGAGCGGAATGAGACACCTAAAAATGAAATGCAATAAGAGAAATGATCTCTGATGGAGGGATGTAAAGACCGACTCTAACAGGAAGAACAACACTTATTTACATAACACAAACGAAGCAAGAAACAAAGAAAACAAAAAGAAAAACAAGAAATAGAAAAAGACTATGTACATAGTGTAGGGCACAACACTTGATGATCATTGAAAATAATGTTTCAAATATTCTGCATTGATAGGGAGAGAGTCAATATTCTCGTTAAGTGATTGAAGGCGGTAATTGTGTTCGCCAATATTTTCATGTACTATGAATGGCCCAATCCAAAAGGTTTGAAACATAGTTTTTGGTGTGCCCTCGTATTTCACCAAGAGTGTTACAACTCCTAGACACTACTCTAATTTACTTTATCAACCTGAGGTTTGTACAAACTTGGAGGTGACTATGTTGTATACATAGTAGATGCATTCTACTCATGCCATCCTCTTCTCAGTTTTACGAGGGGGTGTTAAAATCTAGGGTTACTGCTAGGATATGAAGTCTATCACACTTCTGAATGAAAACTATGACTAAAAATAACTCATGATCATTACTCTATCATCAAGACAAAAAAATATTCTAGATCATAAAGACTGATCTAGCTATTTTAGTGAAAGGAAATCCACACTTAACCTAATGAAAGAAATAAAGTTAAACTAAGTGGCATTCAAGATGTAAATTGTTGAATTGAACTTGCAGAAAGGGAAACTAACCTAGGCACACATGTTGAACCAAATGACTAATTGAAATCTATCTACCTCATGCTTGACTGCTATCTACCTAACTATGCATGTAAATAACTTTGTTTTGCAGCAAAATAAGGAGGCACTAAGGTCACCTAAGAGGGTTTTGGGCTCATTTTTTTAGAGCTGAAGGTGTCTTGGAGGTTGTGCTATTTCTAGATGAGGTGAAAGAGAGGTTTTGGGTTGAATAAGTGATTGACTGGTGTTGCTATAATATTAGCTACAGGGTTTTCGATAATGCTACAGGATGTCCTGAAACGCTACAGGAAACAAGCTGAGAGTATTTTGAGGCCAGAAATGGCGAGGAAAGGGGTAGGAGAGATGAAATGAAGCTAGATCTAGGTGGATGGAAGGTAGCCAACCCTTTGTCCAATCTCATAACTTCTCTCCAAGCCTTTGTTTCACCTCCAAGGTGGCTCTCGGTGTTGTGGTGGAGATGTCAAAAAACATGACTGAATGTGATTTAGTTGGAGGTTGGTTGATGAGCAGTGGAAACTAAAGCTAATGGTGTTGGTGGAGTCCCCCTCTACTGCTCTACTAAAACCTGCAAGAAAACTACATGTTCATGTTGTTACCATTGACAAATCTATTATGAAAATGGTGGAAAAGTTGAGTTGAATTAAAGTAAGCCTACCTATGCACCTAAAATAGAAAACTAACTCTGCATCTACAATATTTTCATGATAAAAAAAGAAACCTATTTAAATTTCCCAAGAAATCATACACTGAAAGCAAATTTGGTTCTGTGGTGAATATCTACCATCCTAAAACCCTAATGGAAGAGGTGAGAGATGGAGGCTTTAACACACAGTTTTAGAGTTTTCTATGTGACAGTAACATGAAATGGAACCAACACAACTACAACAACATGAAATGTAAGAAATGTAAGAAAACTAACCACAGCACTTGAAATGGAAGAAAACTAAATACAGTGAGATGAAATGTAAGAAAACTAACTACAACAGCATAAAAGGTAAACACAAATACATAAGACTGAGGCCAATGGATTGGGCCCTAACCCATAAGCTCAGCTCCCTGAAATTAACTCAATGAAGAAGAAATTTTCATAACCAATTATGCTACATAGAATATGACAATCACAAATTTCTATTACAAGAGCTAAGAGTTCTCTATCTATCTCAAAAAATCGAATCCTAATGAGCTCTTTCTCTACCCTATTTATCCTAAAGGGTAGCTATCAAAAGATCCCTAAAAATAAGGTGATTTTTCTCCTTGGAACTCGAGAGAAGTGGAGCTTGGATCCACTAAATATTCCACTTGCTTGGCTACCTTTAAGTTCGAGTTGTTGGAGGAGAATCGTGAGGATCCCTTGGTTTCCTTTATAATTTAAGGAGGTGATCAACCCCCTACAATCACTCCTACTTGTCTACTCTAAGCCGTGATTGTGAAATATTCAACAAAAATGGCATATTCTCTTGATTTTCCTAAATTTAAACCACATTAGGCATTCAAAGTATGAAAACCCTCAATACACCATCTAAACTAAGAAAAATATGACCATAATGCAATTGAATGTGAGAAAGAGAGACAAACAAGGATAAACATGTGACAATTAACCCCTTAAAATATACCTAATGATGGTGCTCATCATCACCCCCCACCAAATGGTTGCTCATTCTCTGAGAAACTTAGTCCTGTTTCTTTATCTCTTTTAGTGCCTTAGTGTCTTCTCTGACATCCCAAGGAATTAGTGAAGGAGTCCCCTCAAGGGGTAGAATCCAGCATTATTTTCTACTTCCTACCATTCTCTATTTTCTTCATCTTGGTCTTTTCCTTCACCCAACCCCAGTAGCAAAGGTGGACTTAGTTTTAGGCCAAACCATTGGATCTTCATTGTCTTCATAGCCCTCTTGTACAAAGGTTCCCTTTCTAGGGCATTTCTCAATCTCTCTAGAGTATGATACTCCATGTTTCTATGGATAAAAGGGAGGTCATTCATTCTCCTCTAACTTTCCATTACACATTATTCTCCTAATAATCTAGAAATGTCATCAAAGTGTGCAATGGCTTGTTCTTGGGTGTTGAGGTATTTATCTTCAAGTCTTGCATCGTTTATTATCATTAGGTGATTGTTAATGACCCCTCCAGGGCTAAATAGTTCAACCCTAATATGGATAGGCTCCTTTCCTTCTCTTCTCATCACCCTTTTCACCTCCTCTGTCCTTGCCTCCTTATTGGTTATCCAAGAGGCTAGGGCAATCAACTGCATATCCCCCATCCTAGGGTTAGGATCCAAAATGTTTACATAAGTCAAGATAAGATTATGCATATAAAATTCTGCCAACTTAGCCTTATCTATTATGTTGGACTAATTACAAAAGTTAATAAATTGCCTACAGTTTTGGAAAGGTAATGATCCATAGGAAGCTATTGTTTTGATATGAAACTGCAACCATTGTCCCTTCAGGTAGAAGACATAAGAGTTTGAAGGATGTTTGTGTTTTATTGCCTCCATGCAAAAATCTTCCATGGTGGCAATCTTCTTGTCCTTCTACTGTAGTTGGATTTGTAACCTTTCATTTTCTTCTTGTATTTCTTGAGGCTTCTCTTTTAACATTTCTTCCCTCAGTCTGACATTAGCCAAATCCCTCTGCATCTTAGTGAATTTTTCTTCCATGATCCCTATATCTTGCACACACTTTGTTTTGGCAATGTGCATCTAATGATGTGTGTGTGCTCTCTCTTGCTCTAGCTGATAAAATAGGGGAACTAAGAGCTTTTCAGGGATCCTCCTTCCTCCTTCAATGAAATTGTAGTAGGAGCTTAGATTTGGTTGTAGGTTAGGATGTGTAACTGCTGATATGTCTTTTGGAACAGATTTTGGAGAGTCAGACTCCCCTTTTGGTTCTTCCTCTTCCTTCCCTTTCACATCATTCCCTTCAATTTATGGCTCTTTTTCAACATCTTAGGGCTCCTTCCCTTCCAACGGTCATTATATCCTTCCCCAATGAACTTCTGATATTTTTGTGACACATCTAGAGTTTCTTGTAGTAAACTTTGTTTTTCCTGTAGCAAACCCTCCTTTTCTTGTTTTCCCTTCTTTTCTACCTCTTGAAGGTCTGTGGGGGTTGGTACTTGTTTGAGGGATGCTAGCCTTAAATAATTTCTCCTCATATAGGTCACAAGTGTCTTCTCAGATGATGTGACCTCTTGAATTTTTTCCTCTTCTAGGCTTATTTCATCTTTCTTCTTATGTGACTCTTGTTGGAGCTGGGTCCCTTGGGATACATTTTTGAGTAAGTTTTTGTATGTAATTTTTCATATGCGTGTTTCACGAAAAGGTCAAGGGGCTTTGGGGTGGGTCAAAGTCCCTCTTTTATGTAAATGGGTTGTAAGGGTAAACCATGGGCCTAAAACTATGGTTTGAGACCATAGTATTTGTGTGCTAAGATTGGTATAAATATAGATAGATTATAGTTGATAAATTAATAGATGTAATGCTTTGGATCTAAGTACGTTTATGCTTCTTTGATACCTTTTTGTAAGCTTGGGTTGGGTAGAAAGGCTCACGTTGGTTGTGTGCACGGAGACCTTGTCCTGGTTGTGTGTGGACTCTGCTGGAAGTGTGCGTGGAAGGGTAATTGTAAGGGGAAAGTATGTTTGTACTGAACTATTGAATATAATACAAGGACTAGTTTTGGAAAAGTGTTGCGTTATATATTTATTGTTATTACTTTGAGATTGCTTCTACTTCTATTATATCTACATGACTAAATAATTTCTTTATACATGAATATATGTTGATGGTTGAATACATGAATAAATATGCTTAAGTTATTGCGCATTATGAAGATCTGGTTATGTTATTATATATCTGTGACGAAGTGGATCTGCGACTCATCTGTATATGCATTATCTATGTCTGTGACAAGCCTATATAATAAGTATTGTTCTATATTTGTGTGCATATGTTTCCAATCTACAATGAGTTCCGTTATAAACCTATTTAGGGCTACCACATTAATTTCTTCCTCAGGGTGCAGAAACCTAGTTCCAGCAGGGAAAATTTTAGGGGCTAATATTCGTAGATGGGCTAATTTTCCATTATTTTTCTAAAAAAAATATTCGCCAATTCCCATTTTTTCTTAAAAGTGATTCGTCCAAAGTTTATAAGAAAAAAATATTTTACCTTAAAAATCACCAAAATTTTATAGGGACTGTATAAAATCATTAGAAGTTTGAATATTTTTTCTAAATTATCACCAAGAATTTTATAGTTTGCATATTATGGATTAGTAAGATTTACTAAGGTTTCCAGTCTTTAAGATAAATTTCCATCCTTAAAATTTTCCCTCAGTTCCAGCACCCTAACATACTACTTCGGGTGAGACTTTGATCTGCGCAAACAGGTCATTTCCGAAAGCGCCAGTAGTTGGAGGTTTTTCTGGTTGCGCGATAAACTCTAAACCTAGGTCAGGACCCCTCAAGCCAAAAAATGTTTTTGTTGTCAGGACTGAGATCATTTTGAGGGAGATTTAATGTTGTGGAACCCTACGCAAAACGAATTGCAATATTGGCTATATAGAAAGATCCTTGAATTCACGATCCAAGAGAATAGAAGTTCTAATATATTTGCTGAAAAGTGGGTAAAGAAGTACATCTATACAGAAGTGCACGAGATATTCTTCTGCTCCTTTTCAACTGAGTTGCATGAGTGGCTGTTGCAATTGACATAATTTAATACCTGCACAAAGGAAGATGCAGTCACTGAGTGGACTCTAGAATTAATTCAGCAATTAGAAAAGACAAGCAATAAGATCACCCACACAATATATCATTGGACAGATTGTGTCTTGGGAGGATTTGTGACTGAATTTTCCATTCATCAGTTTGTGTCATATTCTGAAGCAGAAGGAAGTTTCTTCAAGGGTCCTAGAGGTAAGTTCCTGTGCTCTTTGAAGTTATTGCTAAAGATTCTATTATGTAAACAGGGCTCTGTGTACCAACATATTGCATGAATGTTCCGAAGAGGCCTCACTACGTGCAATGGAAGACTTTACCGTGAAGACCCAGAAAAAGGATTTATTTATAGCCCTCTCAAGCATAGATCTGATAGTGAGGATGAGTCAAAAACTAGTAGCTCTAGTGAATCTACACACTCTGAAGAAGAGGAAGTCTCTGGAGAAGAAGTTTCAACAAATTAGAACAGTCAGAGAGCTTTGACCATTTTTCAGATCCCTTCCACTCCACTTCCACACACATCTCACAAGTCGTCCACTCCACCACCACCTCCACCTCCCCTAGGCATAGATATGGCCAAGTGTATAAAACTACCTACTTTCAAAGGTATTGGAAATGAAGATACTGAGCACTTTTGGTTTGTCATTGATTCTATATGGAGAGCTTGGTAGGTTAATAATGATGATGTTAAGAAAGAGAAGTTAGCCACTGCTTTCCAAGATCGTGCTTTAGATTGGTATATATTATATGTACAAGAAAACCCTAATACCAATCTGGATGAAGCAAAATATGCCCTAAAAGAACAATTCAAGAAGCTTAATTCATATGTGCAATTGGTTACAGAATTGAAAGAGATTCACCAGGAGATAAATGAATCTTTATGAGAGGAAAACTAGTGGCTGAAGTGAACTATTAGAGATGGTTTATTCACTATTGATGATACCCAACAAAAGGAGTGGTTTATTTCTATGCTACTCCCACATCTATGCCAGCCATTGGGTAACCGAAATATTGCCACGCAGGCTGAGGCTGTGGATATTGCAATGAAATTAGAACCTATGCCAACACTTGTTGCACTTGGAACTCAGCAGATTCAGAGTCAGTTAGAAGCGATGCATTTGGATATTCATAATCTACACAAGGATAAGGGCAAGGAGGTGTGCACAGGGGTCCAGTGCATATGATGTAAAGCTGCTGGGAATCATAAGGATCAATGTCATGTCTTCAATGATTATCTGAATGATGGAGGACCTAGCCTACTGAAGAGCGTAGTTGGGCCAATATGGTGCATGATCTGTCAAGTTGGGGGTCTACATAAAACATATTTTTGTCCAAGGGTCAAAAAGTATCATCCTGAGTTGAAGCAGTTGTTTTGTAAATTTTGTTCGTCTCTGGTACATGATGAACATTGTCACACTTTTGACATGATGTTGGACAAAGCGGAAATATATAGAATTCAGGCCAAACATAGGCTCAACAGAATTCCCCTCTGGGCATGGTGGATTTCATAATAGAGGAAGAGGAATATGAGGTGGATCAATTGGTCAAGGAAGGGGGAAGTTTATTTGCTACAACTACGAAGATTCTAGTCACTATGCACGCAATTGTCCAAATCTGGTGCAACAACCATGCAAGTATTGTAGACAATTTGACCATGTAATAGAAGATTTCCCTATTTTGATTGCTAAGACGCAAGAGAAAAATACACAGAATCTTCATATGGTTATAGAATAAAATTGCGAGGATGATTCTAGCATAAATGTGGTCACTAGGAGTGGTGCAAAGACTAATGAGGATAAGGGAGAAAAGTTGGATACTGAACTTTGGATTCGTAAGGCACCTAAGAAAAAAGATGAATTTGATTGAAAAAGTGAAAATGAGATCTTTGTTGAAGAGATTGTTAGCCATCAGTAAATTTTTGTCATAGCAAATGATGGCTAAAACAGATCTTGAGCCTTCAAGAGATTATTTTCACAGAAAATTTCTCATTCTTGAAGCCTTCTGGTGCTTTCCAACTTAAAGAGTAATATTCACTACTGTTTCATTCAAAAAATCCACCAAGTAACCCTGCTTGTATCAAAGGAGACTGTTTTCAGCTATTTTTTCCATATTTCACCTTCATAATTTCCTCGAAAACCCCTTATATCACTCATTTTTTCCCTTTTATTTGTCCTCCATTTCCCTCCGAAAAATCCCCTTTTCCCCTTCTCATTTACCCTTCATTTTCCTAATAAACCTTCAAAAATCCCTTTTAAACCTATAAAAAACACCTTTTTATGGTTTGAATTACCCCATTTTACCTGTCGGAACCTTTTTTAGGCTTAAAAAAACCCTCTTTTGGCCTAAAAATGCACCCTTTTATATACAGGCTCTAAGCCCCGGAGGGCTTAAATCTTCAGCTCCTTCTCTGTCATATGACCTACACCCGCGACCTGGAACTAAATCCTTAGCCTTTAGCCCTTTTTACTTTCTGCCTCCAGTCCCCTACAAGTCCACAGAACCGCACTTCTACCTTATCCCTAGCACCCTTCGCTTACCTTTTATTTACCCTCGCGCCCCTGGTAAAATACATTCTCCTTTGTATTTTCTCCACCATATTTGTCAAACCCCGCTTTAATATTAGCCGTATATATTTCCAATCCAACGGCACTGAATCACCTCCCTCATCCCTCCTCCTAGCCCTTCACACCCCGCTTTCGGTCCCATACTCCTCCACTGAACCCTTCCCTTCCTTATTCTTTAAGCCCCCTTCCTTTTGTTTTTTTCCCTTCCATACTTGTCAAATCCTGGAGAAGCCTCAGCCGTAGATCAAAGGCCTCAAGCCTTGATTTGATGGCCACCATGCTTCCCCTCTCACCCTTCATTCTTCCGACCATTCCTTCTCATGTATCTATCCACCCATCCCCACCGTTGATTCACCTTATCTAACGACCCTTGTTAAACCTGCAGATTAACCCCGCCGATCAACCAAACGCGTTACCAAACAAAATAGCATATGTCCCACCCCCCACTATTTAACCGCCTATCCAATCTCCATCTGACACCTGGCCTCCACCACCTCCCTTCCAATACGCACCTTTCCCCATCGCGCTCCTCCCCCACCGTTGGATCTACACCTCCAGATCCAATGGTTCACATTGTGTTTCGCGTGAATTTTCGTGTCAAGGTTTAGCAACCCAAATCCACGTGAAACCAGTGGTTTCATGGTGGACACGTGTCGATCAATGTGTGGAATCACGTTTGATCACGTCAAAACCACTTACCGCTTGGATGTCGCGCGAAAACTGTCGACAGTTTTCTCAAAACCACCAATCAACATTTTTGCGCCAAAACCAAATTCGAACCCTATTTTCACAGGTTTTCACCTCACCGTCATAGGATTTCCTCTTTCGCCTTCATATCCTACTCCTCCGCCTCCACCTCCACCAGCCTCCAAAGCAGTTTACCCAATATGCGCAGGGTTTTATAATGTTGTTTTGTTTGTCATATGCAGGATTCAATGGCAGTTTTAAAGCCAAAAAGCCTTCTCATGGTTCATAATGAAACAGACCTGGAGGTGATGACTTTCATGGCCCAAATTATGGAAAAATCACGAAAAAAGGGAGTTACCAGGGTTTATTTCATGGTTTGACCAGTGCTTCATGAGCTTTGGTCATATTATCAAACCCTTAGCATACCAAAGACACTTGTCCACAACAACAAAAGGGAAAGTCGGCGAATATTTAAAGATAAAGGGTTAAAGGCTAAAACCAAGCAAAATATGGATAAAGCGCAGTGATTAAAGAAAGAAATAAAGGCAGAAAATCAAAGGAAAAAGATAATTAAAGGTTAATACAGTTAGCAGAAAAGACAAAAAGCCCGAAGATGATTATAAAGGCCCAAAAGCAAAATCAAAGGCCTAATTGAAGTTAAAAGTACCAAATCAACCCAAATCAACAAAGAAAGCCTCCAAATTCCACATCAGTGAGGCAATTAATCCTCAGAAATGCCACCTACAGGCCTATTTCCTCAAAAGAATACAAAGTTAATGCACAGTAAGAGATATTTGCTAAAGACAGCTCATAAAGTAATTACAAGCCTACCATAAGCCTCAAAAGTCAACAAAAGTGACTAAAGTTGATGAAAATTAATGTAAAAATCAATTAACAGATTTAAAACATCTGAAAACTTCTCCATAATGCCTCCCAAAGGTCGAGAAACATTTACTCTGTATTAATTGATTAGTTGGACCCTCTTTCCACTCCACCTCCTCAAATTTACCTATATATATCATATGAGGATTTCATTGTTATTGTTGGTTGAATACTCAATGAATGTAAATATATTTTGAGGCTGTTGAAGCTCTGTTTTGTAATTGAAGAAATATAGGCAGAGAAGAGAAGTTTGAAGTTGTAAAAGAGCCACTGGACTTGAAGATTGTAACTGGTTTGAACATCAAATACAAAATTTGATTTATGGGATCCTGGTCTATGTCAAGGGTGATGTTTTTCTTACTATAATTGTTATTTTTCTCATGTTTTCCATATTTTCCACTTTCTCTGATAAAGAACAACAAATATAGATTAGGATTTACTGTAAAGTGCCCTAAATCTCACTGATAAGCTTTATCTTTATGTTTTCTTCTAAATGTGTGTTTGGGAATGATTTCAATAGAGTGTAACCAGTCAAGGAATGTTGGTGAGCCCATGTCTTGCGGAGTAAAACTTGAGATATTGTTTTTGAATGATATTTTCATTGCATGCTAAGTAAAGTTAAACTAGGGAAGTCTATGGTTAGCCTTGTCCTCTAGTGTTTTCTCCAACAGCTATTTTGAAAGTTTCCCTTAATAGGATGCCAAAAGCATGATAGGTTCAAAGTCCTTACCTGATCTTAGGCTACTTTTTATGTTCATATTGAATGTTTTTCATTAAGAATATGCTGAAAGCAGGCTAGGTTAAAAGTCCTTACTTGATCTTAAGCTATTCTTTGTTTATCTTAAATTTTTTCTTTTGAGAATATGCTGAAAGCAGGCTAGATTAAAAGTTCTTACTTGATCTTAGTCTATTCTTTGTTTTCCTTTGAGTATGCTGAAAGAAAGATAGGTTAAAAGTCCTTACTTGATCTTAAGCTGCCATTTTTTTTCTTATATGTTTGCTTCTTTCACACTTCTTAATGTTCCACACCATAAATCAACTTAAAGAGATCCTTTGATATAGATGACTTGCCCCATGGACCACTCTTGAAACTTGTTGTGCAATTAAATCCTTTTTTGACTCCATAGCCCAATGGATTGATACTGTTTCTTACCTATCCTATCAGATGAACCATTCTATCAAACTGCTCACACCTTTACCCTTCAAAAGACTTCCTTCATTTTGATGATATTCATCCCAACCAAAAAAAACAAAACCCTTCTACTTCATAACTAGCCTAATATGATATCATAAGCCTTAAATAAATATCTTTGAAAACACTTATATAGAGATATCCCTCTCTGAATCCAGGAGGGCTATATCCTAGGATTCCAAAGTGGTTTTAATGTAGGCTCTACAACATTTGTTCTTTCCAATCTTGCAAACTATGGAGGCCTAACATGCTGGCAACCATACTAGGGAATCAGATTATATTGAGTAATAGATAACTTCACAACTCAATGAACCCCTATTTATAAATGAATCAAGTGTCACCAAGACTGGTTATTATTGATTTTTGATGTTGAACAACAACCAAATCTTGAAAACAAGTGAAAATATTTCACCTAGTGACTGCATTGGTATTCAGTAGGCTTGCTGACCCCACTGGTTTTTCCTAAAACTCCACTGGGAATTATTTTATCCTTCAAGCATCATTCAAACCTAGTTAAAAAGACTTACAGGATTGAGTTTTATTTGAAAAATATTAATTAGCCTTTAAAAGACTATCATACTTGGCTGAACTTTTCTCATCTTTAGGGTCTAAAAACACCACATCGTGGCTTCTAGAAGAATTTATACTAGAGCCTATCCTGACCCAAATCCTCCTGAGATAGTTGATAATCCAGAAAGTATCCTTAGGAAATCTCCTAAATTCGATACTTAACTGTTGTTAGACCAATTCATAGAGCTAATTCTATCCCTGAAAACATCTCAGCTCTGCAAAATACACAAGTTGACTTAAGAAACTCATCCAGAACTAAGTCACTTAGTGATATAGATCAGATAGACTCTGAGCCTCCACACTCACCCCAACATGCTGGTGAACATACTGATAGTAGAGAAACTACCCCACCTGACCTGCATTTCATTCATAACTTTGGTTTTTCTCATCCTAGATTTTCTTAATAGTCTCTTGCTAGTCCAAGTACCTTTGTTATCCATACACCTATTGTTCAAGCTACTCCATTCCATCCTCCTCCTCCTTTCATAAACCCTCCACTTGTAAACCCCCCATTTTTTCCACAACCTGCTATCATGGCAGCATGGTATGCTCCTCTAGTCCTTCCTTTACCTTTAGCCAATTTGCCACATGACTATCAGTCCAAGATCCCATTATATGATGCTAGCGGTTCCATTACTGCTCAAATACATGTGGACAAGATGAATGATTATTTTGATAGAAATGAGATAGATGATGAGACCATTAAACTCAGACTATTTGCTCAAAGTTTAGGGGGAGAAGCAAGAAAATGGTTCAAAAGCTTAAACCCTAATATTATTAATGATATCCAAGATTTCCATCAAACATTCATAAACAAATGGCAAGTTAGGAAGAACCCTCTCCAGATACTTTCAGATTACAACAACCTCAAGAGAAATACTGGGGAAAGTGTTCAAGATTATTGCACCAGATTTAATAGTGTTTATAACACACTACCCCCAGATTTGAAACCTCCATAAGGCTTATCTTTGGCCAAATTCCCTGAAGGATTTGATCCTGAAATGGCTTATCAGCTAAGAGAAAGGGATCCCTTAACTTTAGAAGACATGCAGAAGGGAGCTCTTAGTGTGGAAACAAATATGATTGAGAAGATAGCTAGAATGAAGACTGAGAAGAGGGTATCATATAGGTAAGACACTGCACCTTCCACATCTAACTCAAAATCAAATCATCTAGCCAAGAAGATGAATAGATTGGAAAAGATGATGGAGAGGTTAGTTGTCCAAACAAATGCTCAGAATAGGAACCAGTCTCAAAACCAAAATCAGAAATTTAGGAGAAATCAACCTCAAAACAGACAAAGAGACGCTGATCAACAGATCATACCTCATTTTCAAGAAAATTATGTCAATGAGGATGAAGAAACAAATGAGCAAACAAAGGATGATCACATAAACATGTTGCGAGTAAGCAATGAGGATTCTGATATCCTCCATGAAATAAAACAAGGTTTATATACACCCTATTATGATAAAAGAATAGAAACTGAATACTATGAACCAAACTTTGAAAATTCCATCATAGGATCACCTAAACAATATTACCTAAGAAGTAAAAAGAATCAAGAAACTCCCAGGAAGAAAACCTCTGAAAATTCTGCCAAAAACAGCCCTGTGAATACTTCCAAAAAGACAACAGAGAATCATAAAATAGTGGCTGAAAGTTCTGATCCAAACAAGGAAAAAACACCCAAATCAATGAAAAATAGAGTGGTGACCCTAGCAGCACTATCATTTCAGCTAATGCTCCTAAAAAAACCATTTTAATTGAAGTAAATAGTAAAAATCAGCAAGCTGATTTCGCTGATGAAGCGGTGACTAAGAAGGCTAAATAAAACATTTTGAAAAATCAGATTCCTTTTAGCCTAGAGAATGAAATTTCCAAAATCAAAATTTTTTTCCCACTCACTGAATTATTCACTCAAAATGTATATAGATTTCAAGTTTTGAAAGCTCTGAACATAGAAGAAATTCATGATACTGTTAACTTAAATGATGATATACTAGAGCTTATGTTTGGTCCTAAGATTGAAGGAAAATTTCAAGAAGGAACTACCCCTCCATTCTACATCAGTTTGAACATCCATGATAACATTTTGCACAATGCCATGCTTGATTCAGGGGCATCACATAACCTCATGCCCAAAGTAATAATGGAAAAACTAGGCCTTGAGGTAACTAAACCTTATAAAGATTTATATTCCTTTGATTCAAGTAGAGTGAGATGCCTAGGCCTTATAAAATATATTTGTGTTAACTTAGCTCAAATTCCAGCCAAAATTTTAGTAATGGACATTGTAGTGGATGATATAACCCTCAAATATGGCATGCTTCTTTCAAGATCATGGGGTGCTAAGTTGCAAGGTACTATGCAAATGGATATGAATTATGCCACCATCCCTGTCTTCAGTCAACCTAGAAGACTCTATAGGGAAACACACATGAAATACATGGTGAGTAACCAAGAAAGACCAGAAAACTCTCCTCTTTATTCCATACACACTAACCTTGACTCATTCATTCTTTACAATGATGAGATTCCCAATGAGTAAGAGTTAATCAATGAAACATCAACCAATATAGTTTTCCCTCCACATCCAAACATAGGGGAAACTATAGATGAAGAGGAGAACAAGGAGAAAACTAAAAGGCAGTTTGATAATTCAGAAAATCACAGCAAACAGATTAAAGGTCTTGAGGTATAGAACAGTCATAAAAGTAGTACAGATCATGAAAATCAAAGAATAAAACCTCAAAACATTGAAACTCTTGAGGAAAAAAACAAGATTCAACACAGTGCAGACCTGCAGGAACAACACAATGACATATTAGGAAATAAAAACAAAGAAGACAACAATGAAATAAATGACAAATCTGAAAATAGTCCTCTTTAGAGTATGAGATTTGATGGATCTTGCTCTAAAACTGGTGCAGGAGCAGGCATATGGGTGCATAACACTGAAAATAATCATGTTGAGGGTCATTCCTATATATTAAACTTCCAATGCACAAACAACATAGCAGAGTATGAAGCTCTCCTTTTAGGCCTACATTTATTGAAGAAATTAGGGGCCAAAAGAATAACAGTTCATGGGGATTCAAAATTGATAATTAGGCAAGTAAATGGGGAATACACTTCTAAACATCCCAGACTTAGAGCCTATAGAGATGATGCCATGGACTTGTTAAAAAAATTTGCTGAATTCAAACTTACCTTTGTCCCAAGGAACCAAAACATTATGGCTAATAGATTAGCCTTTGCTGCTAGAACTTGTCTAACACCTTATGAAACCAAGCAATGCACCACCCAAGTCAAACATAGACCAACTGTCCTGGATAATAAAAAATACTAGCAAGTTTTTGATGGAGATAAACAAATAAAGGACTTCCTATAGTCCAAAAATGAATTTGAAATACCAAACTCAGATTCAAAGTATGAACAAGACTGTCCCACTGAAGAAAACCCACTTTTTGAAGAAGAAAAGTCTCCTGAGATTGTTGAAATAAATTTTTTAACTAATAAACCCAAACATACAACAAAAAATAGCATGGATTTAGAAAAAGAAGACTTAGAAGTTCTGTAATCTAAAGATCAAAACCTGCCAAAAGGACTGGTCCCATTAGAAGAATTATTTGACTTGAATGATGTTGCCAAAAAGCCAAAACTGGAACCTATGGAAACTGAAGTGGAAGAATGTAACATAGGCAGTGAGGAAAAACCCAAAATGATCAAACTATCTAAGACACTGCCAGCTCACATTGAACTGAAATACATTGAGCTTTTTAGAGAGTTTTCTAATGTTTTTGCATGGAGTTATGAAGATTTGAAATCATATGATACAAAAATAACTCAGCATAAGATACCCCTCAAAGAAAACCAGAAACCTTTTAAACAAAAATTGCACAGAATCAACCCTGTTCAATTACCTTCGATAGAGAAAGAAATTAGAAAAATGTGTGATGCTGGAATTATAGTCCCTGTTAGATACTCAGAGTGGTTGTCTAATCTTGTATCTATTAGGAATAAAATAGAATAAATAAGTCTTTGCATTGACTTTAGAAACTTAAACAAAGCCTCATTAAATGACAACTATCCCTTACCCAAAATGGATCATATCTTACAAAGGGTAGTTGGTTATAGAAGAATTTCTTTGCTAGATGGCTTCTTAGGTTACAATCAGATATTGGTACATGCTGATGATCAACTTAAAACAGCCTTTACTACTCCTTGGGGTACTTTCATGTATTTGAAAATGCCTTTTGGTTTAATGAATGCTGGTGCCACATTTCAGAGAGCTGTGGATATAGAATTCTCAGAAGAAATATGTTACTTCATAGTGATTTACTTAGATGACATCACTATCTATTCTAAAATAGATGAAGAACACCTAATACACTTGAGAAAAGTCTTTAAGAAATGCATAAAATTTGGGTTGTCCTTAAATCCAAAGAAAACATTGTTTGGTCTCCAAGAAGGTAAACTTCTTGGAATTATCATATCTGAAGAGGGAATAAGGATAGACCTAAAGAGGATTTATGGTATATTGCAAATCAACCATCCTAGAAACATCAAGGAACTTCAATCTTTCATTGTGAAGATTAATTTCTTGAGAAGGTTCATACCTAATCTAGCTAAACTCCTTAGAATCATGAAAAATATGCTTAAGAGAGAAGAAGTAGTTAAATGGACCTTAGAAGCAAAGAAATCATTCGAGCTGGTAAAACAAGCTCTTACTAAAACAACAGTTCCCATTAGTCCTGATTTTACAAAGTATTTCTTCATTTTTTCATTTACATTAGAACACACAGTAGTTGTTGTCCTATTATAGAAAAATTTGAAGGGACAAGAGCAGCCAATTGCATTTTTCAGCAAGGCATTAAGAGATTCACCTCTTAAGTACAACATAATGGAAAAAAAAAAGCCTTTTCCTTGGTCAAAGCCTTAAAAGACTTCAGAGTTTACATTTTACATTCCCACATTATAGCATGTGTGCCTCATTCAGTTCTAAAATACATATTGACCCAAGATCCAGATGGCAAAAGAGGAAAGTGGATTGCTGCAATTTTGGAATATGACTTAGAAATCAAGCCCAATAAGCTCATAAAAGGTCAAGGACTAGAAAACATTGTGGCTAAATCAAACTTTCAAGCTCTTGATATAAACATGTTTAATACATTAGATGAACAAGAGGAGTTGACAGCTCCAATTATTGAAGATCATTTTCTGAATTCATCTAGGTATGTTGATATTTTGTATGTTTTTCTCAATCTTAATGCCCCTCCTGGTTTGTCTAAAACAAAGGCAAGATTTTTAAATTTTAAAGCTATAAATTATTGCATTTGGGATAAATGTTTATATTGGAAAAATGCTAGTGGATTATTGCTTAAATGTTTGCCTGAGAATGATGCAGATAAGATCAAGTATGAGTTTCATGAAGAGAATGTGGAGGCCACCTCTACTGGAATTCAACTGCTAACAAAATCCATAGAGATGGCTATTACTGGCCCACCCTCTTTCAAGATATCCACAAAATGATTATTGCCTGTCACAAATGCCAAATTTTTGAAGGCAAAAGAAAACTGCTTCCCTTACCTCTGCAACCAATTACTGTTGAAGCTCCTTTTCAGCAATGGGATCTAGACTTCATTGGGGAAATCCATCCTGCCTCATCTTCCCAACATAGGTGGATCCACATAGCAACAGACTATTTTACCAAATGGATAGAAACCATCCCCTCTAGGAATGCCACAAACTCAGTTATCATTTAATTCCTTTAAAACCATATATTGTCTAGATTTGGTTGTCCTAGAAAGATCATAACTGACAATGCTGTTGCATTTGGATCTAAAAATATGGTAGAATTATTTCATAAATATCAGATTATATTGGGTCATTCCACAACTTATTACCCTCAAGGTAATGGGTTGGCAGAATCCTCAAATAAAATTTTGGTGAAAATTATCAAGAAGTTGTTGGAAGATAATAAGAAATCATGGCACAGTAAGCTAGTACATGCATTATGGGCAGATAGATTGACAGTTAAAAATTCAATTGGGATGTCTCCTTATCAATTAGTTTATGGAACTGATGTAATATTTCCAACCAGTTTAGGAGTTCTAGTCATGAAGCTGATCCAAGAAGTACAGTCTGAAGATGATGATATGACAAGAAGAATAAATCAGACTATACATCTACAACAAACCAGGGAGGAAGTATACATCAGAGCACAGCAACTACAAGAAAACATCAAGAAGTTGTTTGACAAAAGAACCAAGGAAAGTGATTTTAATATTGGTGATAAAGTATTGAAATGGGATTCAAGGAGAGAAGATAAGAGAAAACATGGAAAATTGTATCATTTATGGCAAGGTCCTTATCTTATTCAATCTGCCATTGGAAACAATGCATTCTTTCTGCAAGAATTAGATAGAGCTTAATATTTTGGGCGTCCTATCAATGGCAGGATGCTCAACATTACTTCTGCTAACTAATATTTTAGTTTCAGAAATTTTTTGTTCATTGTATATAACACTGATTTTGAATTTAAAAAAAAAATATACAAAAACAATAGAAAAAGAGAAAAAGAGGGCAAAAATAAAAGAAGAAAGGTACAACCCCATACCAAAAAAGAAAGGAAAACCTGAAAGTGTGCAAGCTTAAATTCCACTACCAAAAATAACACTATTATTTAGTCATACAACGTAATCATGACTAGATAGATTTCAATTTACTGCTAATAGGTTAGTGAATCATATTAGTCAAACAATGAAATCTTGGCTTATCAGTAGATTATATTAGGATAGAAAGAAATGGCTCTAATCAGATCAAAACCTGAGCCAAAGAGATAGAAAAGAATTGGTTCTAACATGCTCAAATTCTGAACCAAGAGAAAATCAAAGGAATGACTCAAAACAGATTAAAATCTGAGTCATGTGAAGAATGAAGGATGTTTTAAATTTTCAGATCTTAAGCCTTCACAGTTTTGTTTTAAGTTTTCTGCAAATAAATTATATGTGCAGCTTGTATATACAACCATAGACACCATAGCAAATCATATAGCTTAATCCTGGTTTGGCTGTGTTTTAAATTTTCTATTTTAGAATATAGAGAATAAAATCTGTCAAATAGTTTAATCTTGGCAGATAGTAGCTTAGGTAGAGAATTAATGAGTTCAACTGTTTAATCTGAACTCATGGAAGAAATATGGGTAGATTCAGATTAGTTTCCTATTTTCAATAAAAGAATAAAATGTTGGTGTCAAAAGGTTTGCAAGTCCAAGTGCACCTTATGAAGAAAAAATGTTAAGAAAAGTAGGTTGTGTAGGTAGAATGTTTGGGAGAAATTTGCTTGCTGATATAAATGTTGGTCATCTTTTAAAGTGGCATAATCAAGGAAGAAAAGGTTGTCAATGGATAAGGCATAGTTCTACATTCCAGAGATCAATTTTTGAAGTTCTTGACACCTCCAAGGAGCTACCATCCCCAAGTGGAGCCACTGTTAGCCATCAGTAAAATTTTGTCATAGCAAATGATGGCTAAAACAGATCTTGAGCCTTCAAGAGATTATTTTCACAGAAAATTTCTCATTCTTGAAGCCTTATGGTGCTTTCCAACTTAAAGAGTAATCTTCACTGTTGTTTCATTCAAAAAAATCCACCAAGTAACCCTGCTTATATCAAAGGAGACTGTTTTTTAGTTATTTTTTCCATCTTTCAGCTTCATAATTTCCTCCAAAACCCCCTATATCACTCATTTTTTCCCTTTTATTTGTCCTCCATTTCCCTCTGAAAAATCCCCTTTTCCCCTTCTCATTTACCCTTCATTTTCGTAATAAACCTTCAAAAGTCCCTTTTAAACCTATAAAAAACACCTTTTATGGTTTGAATTACCCCATTTTACCTATCGGAACCTTTTTTAGGCTTAAAAAACCCCTCTTTTGGCCTAAAAATGCACCCTTTTATATACAGGATTTAAGCCCCTGGGGGCTTAAATCTTCAGCTCCTTCTCTGTCATATGACCTGCACTCGTGACTTGGTGCTAAATCCTTAGCCTTTAGCCCTTTTTACTTTCTGCCCCCAGTCCCCTACTCCTCCACACACTACTACATTTGGCGGAAATTCCGACACTTGGTTCCGACGCTTTTGACCAAATGTCGGAAATTCCCCCAAATTTTTTCCATCCCGCCCGAAACCGTCGCTATACCGAAGTTTATAGAAAAGTGTCGCAATACCGACACTTAGAAAAGTGTCTCAATTGCGACGTTTGGAGGAAAACGTCACAATTGCGACACTATGGCCCAAAGTGTCGCTATTGAGACGACTCCAATCGTCGCAAGTGCGACACAATGTCTAGGTGTCGCCATTGCGACGTTTGGAGGCACCCGTCGCAATAGCGACACTTTTTCCGCCGTCGGTATAACGACACTTATATGCGTGCTACATAAAAATACGAAACTTATATGTGCGCTACATAAAAATTCGAAACTTATATGCGCGCTACATAAAAATGATTTTATTGTTTCGTGTCCGTCCATATTAAATGCAGTAACGTACGTATCACGCGCGCATTCGCCCTCTTCCCTTGCAGAACAGCATTCGCCCTCAGCTCTTGCAGAACAGCATTTGTCCTCAGCATTTGCCCTCAGTGTTCACCCTCAGCTCTTGCAGAACAACATTCGCCCTTAGCTCTTGCAAAATGGTAAGTTCTTACTGCAGGCCCTTCCTCCTATAGTAGGGTTGACTCTATTTGGGTTTTTTTGGTCAATTCCATTGGATTGTGTTAGGCTGTAGGGTTCTCTCTAGATGTCAAGAATCAAGATTAAATACCCTCTATTATCTTCATCACCCAATACAAGATTTAAATTTTCCCCAAAGAAACGCTTATTAATTTGGCAGCCATTATTTCTCCCTGCTTTAAACACCCTACATTTAAATGAAAACAAACATTGCATTTCAACTACAAAAATCTATTAGTGTTCAAATGTACATGTAGCATACATTAACCGTGCGATATCACGCGCATTCCACCCTCTGCTCTTGCGGAAACGACATTAGCTCGCTCTTGCGAACAAAATTAGCCTCGTGCTCACCACAGGCTCTTGAAACAACTTGTTACGCCCTTAGAGAATTATGCACAGGCTCTTGCGGAAGCAACCTTCGCACACGTGCGCCCATAGCTCTTACGGAAACGACATTTTCCTATGGATGCATGGCTCTTGCGAACGAACTGGTCAGCGGTATGTCAAGAATCAAGATTCAATACCCTCTATTATCTTCATCACCCAATACAAGATTTAAATTTTTACCAAAGAAATGCTTATTAATTTGGCAGCCATTATTTCTCCCTGATTTAAAAACCCTACATTTAAATGAAAACAAAAATTGCATTTCAACTACAAAAATCTATTAGTGTTCAAATGTACATGTGTGCATCACTTGTGTAGGGTATTCCTTTTCCACTTTCACATTATCCAAGAATGTGTGCAGTATAGTTCATATTTTTTTGTGATTTAGATTGTCTTGAAAAAGGAAAGGTAAATTATTTCCCATGGAAAAAGAAGGTTTTCCCTTTTTATAGGTTGTTTGGACTTACGTGGAAAAATTTATGGTATGCCTTTCATATTATGTAGTTTAATTTTGAATTAACAGATTATTCTACATGAAAATATAATTACCTATGTGATGTCCTTCATCACTAATTAAAATTATAGGGTTTCAATTTCCTAGACTCTAACTCATCTGATGCTAAATTCTAGGTTCTCATTGGTGGATCACTCTTCCATTGATTTCCTTTCCCTTTGGATCTTGTCATACTTTAAAAGTCATCAATGATACATATATTATTTTAGGTATCCCAAAAGGCTTTATAGTAGAACATATTGTGAATTTTTTTTGACACTTGAGGATTCTTTTTAGAACTGCAACGCGGTCTATGCTATCGAGTTATATACCAAGCAACTTGTCCTTAATAACCACACTATGAGGTAGGTTCAACCACTTTGAACTTGTTGGGACATAGCATATGAAGTTGTGTGATGAGTCCATATCACAGGTCTATTATGGTGACAAAAGTGAAGACACGTAATGATAGTTATTATGTTAACATTACTAGAAAATTTTTCGAAATTATCCATGCTATCAAGATGTCAAAATTCCAGGCATTAGGTGTCAATACTCGTAGCTAATAGATAATAATAATAATATAAAAAAATCACAACTTTATTCTTGAAATATGATTGTTGCACATTGGTAACCTAGTTCATGAGTTACTATCACCCAAAGACTGCAAAACAAACTTAAAATATAAATTAAACCAACATGAGAATCCAACTAAGGGTTTTTCGACAAAATCATGCCATAACCTGGCATTTTGAAACCCAAATTTGAATCCATCATAAGTAATACAATGCAAACTCAGATGGATTTTCAATGCATGTTTGCATGCTACACTTATTCTCTGTCTAGATATCATTTTTAAATGGAACCATTAGTCAAGCCCACAGTCCTTTTTATGTGAAAAATTTCAGCTCTATTTGAGCTCTTTTTTGCTCCACCACCTCCATAAACATATGCTAACATATATCATGATCTTGGAATTCCATTACATATGTATGTGCCAATGTTCCATAATCATGCCCCATCATCAATTTAAGAAATTTCCATTGAATATCAAATTATGGAGGGGGGGAACTTTTTGCTGTAACATTTGGCTCAAAATCAGGGACCATCTTCGTATGAGGTGAATGAGAACTATAGATATTTGAAGAAGTAGATTAGTGCCTTTTCCTCTAGCCATGGAGTCATATACAATCATCCATCACAAAAATTTGTCTTTGTTCATTCTCACCTTGAAAGTTGCAAAAATTCATGCCCTAATTGAAACGACACTAAATTTGAAAGATATAATAAAAATGCAAGCTAGAAGTGCCCTATTAATACAAAGGGAAAACCTTCCTACCTACTCTAACTGAGATAAATTTTGATTGAATAGGAAACATGATATTTCCAATGGAGTTGATCCAACAACTTGTTAAATGTATGGGACTAAATCATGCATTTGATTTCCAGGGAAACATGCGCATGAAGAGAAAAAGTGTAGAATTAATGGAAAATCCATACATGCCACTTATAAAAACTACACCAAAAGGTCAAAAAATACTTAAGGCCTTAACTTAATTTGAATCCAAAAATGAAAAAACAGGATTAGTGAAAACACGAGAGTGGTGTGGGTGAACAACATAAATAAAGAGTGAAGATACCTTTCCCCAAGATGCCTTTGTCACCGTTGTATGAAAACATGTTTTCCTTTCCCTTTATACATGCAAGTGAATGCATTATAGGTATGGTGTTTTCCCAGAATAGGAGAAGCCTACTTAAATATATCATTCATGGAGTGAATGTTTGGGTGCCTGAATGTGCAATGACATGTTTCCAGGACTGAATTCAATGCAAGGCATATTTGAAACTCTAACTCTGTCTTCCGGTGTCTTATTAGAAATTATTTCAGTTTTCATTTTGTGTTTTCAAGTTAGATATTGTTTTCAAGTTTTTACATTTATAATTTATTGCAATGTGGCAGACTGATCAGAGCAGTGCAGGAACAACCCCGAGACGGGATGATCGCGGAAAGAGGCCAGCGGAAGAACATGTAAAGTGCCAGCATTGCTCTATCTTCAGATATTTTAGTTATTTACATAATTGAAATAATATTAATTTTGTTCAAATATGCAGACACCTAGCCATGGTACGCCTGATGATTCCCTCTTTGAGGAAGAGCTTTCTTCATCCCTATCTCCAACGCTCTTGTTGCGAAAAAAGGCACAAGAAGCAAGATCAAAATTTAATACTTTGATAGACGCGCCTAAAACACCTGAAACAAAAGAGAGGATAAAAAAACTTATGAGCCAGCTAGAAACATATCGGGTAATAATAAAAAGTCAAAAGGATATTTTTTTTGTTCTGCATGAGATGAATTGTGATAGTTTGAATTTTAATTTTTACATTGACTAAACTAACAAAAAGTTCTTTTGTATGTAGCGTTTTCTGGCACTTGCTGAATCCAGTGTTGGTGGTAGTGGGACACAAGGGCAATAGATTGCCCAACAACCCTCTCGTACACCTTCTACTCCTTTAGGTGCAAGCCAATGCGCCCCTACCCAGCGGACGCAACCAACCAGAATGTGTTGCGTTATTGGCGATATTAACTTCACCTCCTGCGTTTACTGGAGCTACACGTGTCAGCTCCACAGGGACCATTAATGGCACGTTGTTGGTGAGCGATGAAGGTGTCCCTATAAAGCATGTACAACTCCCAGGTAAATTTTAATATTTTAACTATTTCATGTACTTTATCTAAAACATATTTATCATGATTTTTATTTTTAAATTAATGATAATATCTTTCTTTTTTTCTGTGTAGGAAACAATGAGTTCTACAGGTTTTTGGAGAGCCATGCGTTGGTAATTTTTTGCCCAACCATATGCACAGGGTGGAATTCCCAGAATTCCAACCTGAAAAAAGAACTTCTAGATTATCTAGAAGCCCTTTTTGGGGTCGACACATTTGACAGAACAACGGTGGCTCGGGTAGCCGAAAAATATTTGAAATATGCCGGGGACACCTATAGGACGCAATTGCAATTTAACCCTATATATGAGCATCCTCTCGCAGTTCCAGAGAGTGAGTGGAGAGCACTCATCCATGAAGGAAAAGAGAAAAGGGCAAAGAAAGAAGGAAAAATGCCAAACATGGACACTTAAGGTAAATTACAACTTTAATTCAATAGCTAATTTTCTCTATGTCTAAAATAAAAGTGTGCTAAAATATATGTGACTTGATCTTTTGATCTTTGCAGGATTTTGACACTCGAAGGAAACCAAAGATAGGATTGAAAGGAGCCATCCGCAACTAGGCCGGGCGGTTACGAGATCATTTGCAAGAATTGTAATTAAGTAGCTAAACATCTTATAATTAATTGTATCGCCTTCCAGCGTTTTTGTAATCCTATCAAATATGATTAAAAATACACAATCATATGTAATGTAGGGTGATGACTTCGGAACAGAAACTACAGAGGAAGATAAAAATATCGCTTTCCATTTCGGCTATCAAGCCGTAGTTGAACGTCGCAGAAGCTTGGGGTAGGTCCCAAGATCCAGAATGCCTGATAAGTTAAAACATTAACCTTTCAATATGTTTGTTTTCGTCCATAAATTTAATGTCTAAAAACTTTGTTTAAATCAGGGGAGCAGCACTACCGACGAGGCAAATAACCCAGTTTTAGAGCCAGATGTAGATGATCCTCACGTGCAACCTGATCATTGTAGTGGGGACTAGGCCGACAATGCTACTATCAGTGAGGGCCGTGACGGTAATTAATTTCCACTTATAATTTTTTATAATTATACCTTGATGGTTGTCCTTATAACATTTTTTGTTTAAATGACAGAGAATTTTTCCCTTGAGGATCTTACCACCAGAGAGGAAGACAGGGCAACAGTCCCAACGACGACAACTGGTGCACCAGGTAAATAATCTCATTGCAATTTTTTTAATTAATATTACTGAACTAGTTCAATGATATTTAAAAACTGACAATTAAAATTTAATATTATCTGTTTTGTAGGCGATGCCCCGTCACTGGATGAGACCAGACATCGTGACTACGCAACTAGGTCAGCGGCGACAACTGGTGCACCAGGTAAATAATCTCATTGCAATTTTTTTTTATTAATATTACCGAACTAGTTTAATGATATTTAAAAACTGACAATTAAAATTTAATATTATCTGTTTTTGTAGGCGATGCCCCGTCACTGGATGAGACCAGACATCGTGACTACGCAACTAGGTCAGCGACGACAACTGGTGCACCAGGTAAATAATCTCATTGCAATTTTTTATTATTAATATTACCGAACTAGTTCAATGATATTTAAAAACTGACAATTAAAATTTAATATTATCTATTTTTGTAGGCGATGCCCCGTCACTGGATGAGCCCAGACATCGTGAATACGCAACTAGGTCAGCAGTGCGGGTCGAAAGGCACGAAACAGGAGCAGAGCACGATGATATTGATGATGTAATTAGGAGCTTTAGAAATAGGAAGAAGAAAAAGAAAATTTGATAATGTAAAATATTGTATTATTATAAGACAAACGTTACCATACTTGGAACGTTTTTTGCGTTATATAAAAAACTCATTTATCATACTATTTTTATATCAAGCATTAATTGCAATGTTTCCTTGCGTACTTTTTGTTGAATTGTTTTTTTATTAGTTATTGAATATTTTTTTTTATGCTCATGAAAGTAAAAAATGAAATATATATTGGGTATTGGGGAATTGAGAGTGATGTGAGGGGGGGGAGGGGCCATAAGAGCTTCCACCTTCACGTGGTTGGCCCTGTTTAGTAGAGAATAATTTATTGGAGCGATTTAATCTTGGAACAAACCTCCCTTGATCCAGCGTAGCAACAAAAAAGTCACTGTTGACTTAGTTGCTACTCTTTCAGATCGTGGGAGGCTTGTTCCAAGTTCATGCGACTCCAATAAATTGTTCTTGAAACGAAGAGGAGCTTATTCAGGTATGTTTTGACATTTTCAACATATGTTCTAACATCATCATAAGAATGCATCTTAGAGTAAAAAATACTACATAAATTACTTGTATTTATTGTATAGATAATGATGGATTTTGATTGACTTGGCAGTGCAGGTACAAATCCTCTTGCATCATGAGCAATACAACTTGTCAACCAGGGTCATGTCCAGGATATTTTTGCTTGTGCGCTTGACCAGGTTCGTAATGTCACATTTTGTAAGTTCCTTTACGGTTCATAATTCAATATTAAGCTTGTTCATGATTATTATCTAGGTTTTTTGTATGTGTTTTTTCATCTATTTGATTGTAAGCAACTCTGCATGTTTCCTGTTTTTCACTATGATTTCTCCCATTACCACTCCCAAGATGAATCTGACTTTATTGTTACATAGGTTACTTTATTGTTACTATGATTACTCCATTTACGATTTCATAGGTTACATCATGTAAAGTTGTCAATCTCAGGTTGGTGATGAGCTTTAGTTCTCCAGATTTGGGGCTTTTCTGATATTTTCTCCCTCATGTCATTCCTGCATCACCTCGTTGTTTGAGCATGCCAATTTCTACCACTTGTACCAATTGGCACATGTCAATCTCTGAGTGGTGCCACATTTCACCTATTTTCAGTGAGAGTTTAGGGTTTCTCTAACATAGCTTCAGAAATCCGATTCAGTGCCTCCTTGAATATTGTCACATAATACTTATGGTTTGGATTGATGAGCATGTTCTGAATGGTTGGTTGATTCATAAGAACCACCCATATAGTCATCTTGAGATATTTCAGAAGGTTTCTCGGGTTTCCTTTTTCATCGTTTCTAGTGGGTGGGATGGTGTGGGGTGATCCATCAATACTGGTACTCTTGTAGTAGGGAATTTGTTTTTGGGGATATAAAGGAGCATTTTATGTAGATATCCCATTGGATGCATTCATAGATGGGCACGAGAGGTCAAGAATTTAAATTAAAAATATGCAACCTCTAGCATGGAAACCTGAAGGCCGCGAGAGACATTGGTTAAAGATTGTTTTGTGCTGGCCTTAATATAGTCGTGATTTCTTTCTATTATCTTAATGCAAATATATAGTCCGGTCTCATTAAAATGAGGATCGTGGTTGTATTTCTCTTTGGTTGTTTCTCTCTTAATGCTCCAGAAGTTGCCAAAAGTTGCGATAGTTGTTTAGTTTGCCTGTTACAACTTAAAAGTGGTTTTTAGCAATGGGAGTCATGTTTTTAAGGTTCATACTAATATGAAGATCTTGTAATTCTATATTCAGCATAAGAGAAGATGGCCTCTGCTTTGGGCAGTATGACAACAATTGCCACATCTACCTCATTGGGTAACGATGGAAAGGGGAAGAAGTTGGGTGCAATGTTTGATAATTATGGCAGACAATTGTCTTCTCTTTCAGTTTTTTCACCCATTTCCTTTAATCGCTCAAGCAGAAGAGGGACTCTGAGATTACGCGACAGAGAGAAGGTAGTTAATAAAAGAGCTATGGAAAAGGAGTTGTACTTCAACAAGGATGGCTCAGTGACAAAAAAATTGCAGGTCAGAGAAAAAATTATGTTTAAAGGAAGGTCACCTGCACGTGAAACTTCACTGCGGTGGATCTTTCCTTGTCCACTTATATTCGATTTTAATGTGTTATTTTAATTTTCATGGAGGGTTGTTTTGGCATATGGTCTGGCATTCAATTGCACACTTACTGAAAGCATTGTCAATTTGTCTTGCAGGCGGTGTGAACAAACTTGCTGATCTTGTTGGAGTCACCCTTGGGGCGAAGGGCAAAATTTTGTCTTGGAGAGCAAGCATGGTTCTCCGAAAATAGTTAATGATGGTGTGACAGTAGCTAAGGAGGTAATTTGTAGATGTGTGCTCTGGTTTTCTTTTTAACGTTGTATTAGTTCCCCCTCTTAAATGTCTTATATTTGGTAGGCATAATTTGACAACTCAAAGGTGAAAGGAAACATATTTGTTACCCAGTGGTCTATTTGGCCTATGGACTAGCCACATTAGAGTAATGCATAAAGCTTTTCACAACAATAAAAGGAAAGGGTTATGGCTGAGTCAAATTTTATTGTTATTGACAGTGTAATGAAATGTTTCTCAATGCTATGGTTTTGGCCTTTTTATTGGTTGAATTAGAGGACCCAGTTGAAAATATTGGGGCCAAGTAGGCTGGTTTTCCTTTTTGCTGATGGTTTGGTGTATCTAATTGAATTATTTGCCTAAGGTATTTTTGGTTGCAAACTCCTTTTCATTTTTCATACAGTATTGGCCTTGTGGAATACATTTGATTGTGTGGTCTTGTTAGATCTACAACATTTGAAGTTGTTTAGTCTTATGGCCGAGGTGCACTTTTATTATGGAAATAGTTGATGCAATATTGTCATTTAATCCTTACTGCAGGGTAGCATGTTGAGAAGTTTCTTGTGAAACCTTTGGTATTCAAAATGACACTTGATCCTATACAGCATCATGCACTTGACTTCAAAATTCATATTCAAAGTGTGCCAGACAATTCTTGCAAAATTTCAAATATTTATGTTGTTTTAAACCATTATCTTTTTCATGTATTGGATGCTGAAAATGAGAAAAAGACTTTGGTATGAAACCAACTGGTGAATAATTTCCAGCAAAGCAACCACTTCCAAGACATGATTTAGAAGTAGAACATATGTACTTATGAAGCATAGAAAGATATCCTTGATGCATTGTCAATGTTTGGCTAGAGTTATTTTTGGAGAAAATAACTCCTTATTCCTAGAATAGTGATCTTCAATACAAGTAAATGCCAGAGAAGAGAGATCATCGTGTGACGCAAAAAAACTGAAATTGGACCCCTAAGGAGAGTTGGTGTGTCTACAATCGCTCTGTCAGCATTTTCCCTTGGTTTACCCCATTCTTTTCCTCCAGCCTGAGTCTTAATTGACTTCTTCTTTCTTCGGGTTTATTTATCAAATTCGTAGAATTTGATAAATAAATACTATCCAAAATGGTTGGACTTTAATTTATATTCCCAAATTTATATTATCTCCAATCCTTATAACCAATGTTTAACTTTCAACACTTTGTATTTATACTCCACGTTTCTTTTTAAATAAATAACTTGTAATGAACTTTCGGCTCTATGTTTCACCACCCAGCCTTACAACAATCACGCTCCAGACTTATGCTAATTATCCGCCAATCGTTTAATTAAACAATTTCATTATACTCCGGCCCCACCTATATATATATCAATAACCAATCAAACACTCGTATCGTACCTGGCTATCCTCCGCACACCTTAGTTAACCTCCGGGCAAGTTCAACGTGCGACCACCGTCCGATGGCCCTTCTCCAAATCAACGACTCTTGGCAATTTTGCTCGGCTTCCAACGTTGGGCTTTAACGTGCGATGGCGCGGGTTAAACGGTGGTTTTCCGGGGGTCACTTCGCCACGTGTCACATTCCCTATGGAATCGCTCGCGAATAGGAAATACCACCTACTCCGCAAAAGCGGTGCGATATGGGCAACCCGCTTTTGTGATTCCGCTCGTGGTTTTGGTACAGGGCTTGACCACGGGTGCAAGTCTGGTTCCGCTATCCTTTTGTTTGTTAACTCATGTCCAATCCTTGGGTCAGGTTCCAAAAGCACAACAATTTTGTCTCTTTATTAAGTGGGATTTTTATATTTGAACAGTGTTCACGACCCCGGTTCTCTACACAGACCTCGCCTTTGGGTGGGGTGAGTTCACAGGGTTATCCAACAATTTACGGGAATTCAAAGACAGAAGAATGGAATTATCAGTACCCAATCACCTCACAGTTAAACAATTCTTCACAATTAGCAGTTCGAGATAATTCAATGGCAACTATGCTTGGAAATCATTTAACTGGAAACAATTGTTCACACACAGAGGTTTATTGTAGAAATCCCCTCTCTACTCTCCTCTTCCCTCTCTACTTTTATTCATCCGAGGAATTACAATTTATATACATAACATATGGCTCTTCGGTTCCTCTAAGAGGACCGTTCTAGAAATCAAAAGGTCTAATTATAATAATTCAACTAACTGAAACTGTTTGACTCCTACAACTCTAACTAGTCTAAGTAATACAGTCAGCTGAGGTATTTACACCTAGCTGTTACAACTCAAATGTTTTCGAACCCTCCTAGCCACAACATGTGGAAAAAACCTCCTACATTGCTGGCTAGTGCCTAATGCCCCTGCATCATCGTGTGACATAAACCTATTAACAAAAGTGAACAGGAAATGATTATTAATTATGGCATACTAAGTTGTCAGTGATTTTGACTATTTGTCTTTAACATGTAAAAATGTTAAATTCCAAACTTACATCATCATGGTTTGGCATCATGAGCTTGAGTAATTTTCCACCATGCTCATAATTTCATTGTTGTATTCATATCTATAAACAATGTTTCAAATAATAATAATAAAGTTCTATAAGAAAAATCCAGACCTCCATGCTGCTGCTCCTTGTGAGACAAAGTCAAAATTGCATTACACAATCTGACACATAAGAATCTCCTATATCCCGATGGTATGTATCCAAACTCTTATAATATTGTCTTCAAGACTTATGTTGACATTGCCAATTAGATATTTAAGCAATGAAAGATGGAGCCTTCTTCATTGTTGTATATGTAACAGTCTTTTATTAATATAAAGATTGATGGTTTTGTCTTTCTGAAAATGAAATGTAAAAATAATTTATTGTGGTCAATTGAAAAGTTGTTTTTTAAAGCTTTTCATTATGGAAGGGCGACATAGATATATGCCCTTCTAATTGAAATTCGGACCTGCCCTTCAAATTTGATCACTGTGTGGGACCTTAACAAACAATAAAACTATTTCGCCGCGCGTTATATAAAACATATAACAAAACCTTTGTCAAAACTTCAAACGAACCCTTTAGCCGTGGGTATTTCATCACGAATTGATCATTTTACCATGTACCTTCTTCTAGAGGAATATTCTTCCACTTGAATAGGTACTTCATAATGGTTATATGTCAAAGAGATACAGAATGTTTATCTATAACTTTTTGTGGTTCAAGAATCAACTTTCATTCTTCATCTAATTTTGGAAGTTCTATTTACATTGGCATATTTTTTCCCAAAACCTTTTTTAGTCAAGATACATGAAAAACCTTATGAATGCAAGAAGAAGGAAAATATAACTTCTATACCACTTGTGCAATCCTATGAATAATTATTTAGGGCCATAATAGTTGTGCAGTGTGGAAAAAGTAGGCAAAAAGTCCCGACTTTTTGAAAAAATCCCGAATTTTCTAGATCTGGAAGCTTTATTAGTGAGCTTTTTGCTGACTTTTTCAGCCCTAAAAAAGTCGCGATTTTATCCTTGAAGTCCCGAATTTTTGCCGAATTTTTCGAAAAAATCTTGAGTGAGGTAGTTTCTTTAATAATTTTTTTTTTTTTTTTTGAAAAAATCAGGATTTTTTCCAAAAATGAATATTTTTGTATTTTTTTAGTTTTGCCGACTTTTTGCCGACTTTTTCAAAAAACTCCCGACTTTATCGAGTATTTCAACTTTTGGACCCTTGCCGATTTAATCCCAACTTCGACTTTTTCCACATTGCATTTTTGAGCTAATTCTTTATTCTTCTTTTTCTTGAATGAAGATTGCTTATAATGCTATAATCTAAAAAATACCCAATTACCCTCCTCAAATTATCTTTCACTTCAATGTTGTTCCCCTTGTTGTTTTATCATTTTTCATGTCATTTGAAGGTTTTCCATAATAATTTTCAAAGTTTCTTTAGTGTTTTCCATATGTGACTCTGTTTCCTATACTTTGGACTTATCTTGCAAAAAGTATGAGATACTAGGAGTTGGATATCCATAAAGGGCCTTAAATGGGGAAATTTTAGTAGATGTGTGATAGGTAATATGATAGTATCATATTACCATTCTTCCTTGAGGAACCCACTTCATCCATTAAGATTGCTTTTCTAAAGAGTAACATTGTAGATAACCTTAAAAACATTTGTTAACTATTTTTGTTTGGCCATTTGATTGTGTTTGATATGTAGAACTCATGGCAGCTAGTGTTTCTCCACTCATATTAAATAATTATTTCCAAAAGTTTCTTGTTACTATTACTTTAGGAAAACCATGAAGACTATGAATTTCTTTCACAGACACTTCTGCCACTTGGCTTGTTGTTTATGTACTTTGAGCTCTACAAAAAAAAATCTACAAAATTTGTCTATATAAATGACCACAAAAATGTAATACTTACCTTTATATTTCAGTAACCCTGTAATAAAGTCTATTGATATATCTTCTAGTCTTTGAATATTTATGTGGAATGGTTGAAGTAACCCTAGAGATTTTACTATCTCTCTTTTATTTATTATACAAACCTGACCTTCTCTTACAAAATTTTGAATATCTTTCTTCATTCCTTCCAAAAATATATTTTTTGATCCTTTGAGATGTTTTAAGGAACCTTGCGTCCTACCATCGGAGAGACATGGGACTCCCTTAATATTTGTTTATTCAAATATGCTTGCGTGCATAAAAATATTCTACATTTGCACCAAAGTATATCTCTCTTTGACTCCCAATGCTCCATAGAGTTCATCCCATCCTTTATAAATTTTAGTTTTTTGTTTAGTACTATTGTCATTTTTCCATTATGGCAAGCTTCTTCTAGCCACCTAGGAATAGAAAATGTAATTGGATATAAATTTGAGGCCTCTTCTATTTTAGAAAGAGCATCATGCACTAAATTTTCCTTACGCTTTTTGCAGATTATCTCAAAATTAAAACTTTGCATTTTTTCTCCTCATTTTTGTTAATCTTCCAATGAAATCCATAGCTTCAAAAAATACTTTATGCTATCATGGTATATCTTGACTTTAAAGTACCTCCTAGTGATATACTATCCCCATTTTTATTGCATGTAATATTGCTTCCATTTATTTTTCATACGTAGATTTCACCAAATATTTTCTTTGAATTCCTTGCTTTTAAAAGCCAATGATATCCCTTATTGTGTTAATGTTACGTAAATTCCTTGTCCTAGTGCCTCACACTCTACTATGAATGTCTTACCAAAAGTAGGTGCAACTGATGTTGGTGTAGAAGACATGGCATCCATTAAAAGAGAGAATGCCAAAGTAGCCTCATCATTCCATATAAATGATATTTTCTTCAAGAGATATGTGAGTGGACTTGAAATGCATGCATAATTCTTAACAAATGATCAGTAATATCATGTAAGTCTAAAAAATCTTCTAAGAGCCTTGATTTTCTTAGGAATAGGTCATTTTGTAATAGCTTGCATCTTTTGAGGCTCCAACTTCACTCCTTCCTTTAAAACAATATGAACCAAATACTCGAATTCTTATTTCCCAAAGCACATTTGGATATTTTTACATAAAAATGATTGTTCTCAATAATTTATATAACTTTTCCACATGTTTAGTGTGGTATTCCCATGATTTATTATAAATATGTGTATTATCAAAGAAAACCAACACAAATTTTATAAGATAGGATCAAACAAAATTGTTCTTAAGTCGAGCCCGTCGGACTTCAAACGGCGATAAACCATAATTCAAACCAAATTCGCGTTCCAAAATAGCCTGCTGACGTCGGCCAATTTTGTGACGCGAAAACCAAATGAATTCCGCCTTAATCTTTTTCGGGTCCGAAGTTGGGCTGGCGTACGGAGGGAGAGTTGTGACGCGAATTTCTTAACAAATTCGCCCTAATCTTTTTCAGGTCTGGATTTCCACTGCACGAGCGACCCAAACAAAGATCCGCTCCAATCAATTTCTGACACGTGTCCTCAATCAGAACTTGTCCTGCTCCCGGCTGCAGGTGCATTCGATGGTGTTTAAGGCGATGGGACATGGATGTGGCGATTTCATATCAATCGCATTAAGTTTTAACGCTGTTCAATTAAGTTCCAAGGTTTTCACATCTAATTGCATTAAGTTTTAAAATTGTTCAATATCGGACCTCCACTCCTGTTAGCGATTCCGCATGCTCCAATATGATCTGGCCTTCGGCTCTCATTAATGATCAGATATTAATTATGACGGGCATCCTTCGATTGCATTGTAGTCGGGTCGATAAAATGGAATTTCGCTATGGTTTTTCAGATGAGCCAGTTGCTGGGTTACACTGCCTGCTCACTGTGACGAGAAGGAGAAGTGGCCAGCTGAACTGCTGCATAGACCTTGCTGCATATCTGCATTTCTCTCGGTCTGGTCCTTGTCTGTCTTCCTCTATTTCTTGGAATTCTGCTTCTCCGTCTCCTCTTGTGCCCACTGCTAGTGAGACTGCACCCATGCCTCACATGCGTCAAAGGATGCGTTGCCGCAGGGGGAGCACTAGAGGTCAACTCCTGCGTGCTCCCTCCAGCCCCTCAACCGAGTTTTCTTCCGGCCAGTCCAATGATTATTACGCAGGTCGCTATCCAAATACTAGGAGTGGGCGGGGTCGGGTTGTAGGATCTGGCCACCGTATGGATTCCCCTGCTCCTTGTTTCCTCGCCGCTAGTTCACCTTCTCCCACGACGGGCACTGCGCAATTTTCCTTTAATTTCACTCTCAACCGCCCATGAATTATAGCTTCAGTCACTGTGGTTTTATGCGAGGAGGCCCAAACGGAGGAAGAATGCACCTGTCTAGTGGGTCTGAGCTCGGAAAAAGCCGGCCAGCATTCGAGCCTTCAGGAGGGGAGCCGTGGCATGAATGTGGAGGTAGCACCTAGCGATCCTGGACCTTCCGAAGGATGGTGCCGAATCGTCAAGGAGCCGGAAGATTAGTTTTCTTAATTTGTTTTTCTTGCTTCGCGGCCCACTTAATTGGGCTACTTTTAGATTATTTTACTGTGCTGGACCTTTGTAATATTTTTGAATTCTGTAAATTAAACGTTCAATACTGGTTTCCCTGTATGAGGGCAGTCTTCTTAATTTTTTGATTTTTTGATGACAAATTTGCCATGAGTCTGGGCAATGATTTTGACTTCGGTGTAATTTTATTCCCACTGTTAATAGATTAACTTTACTTAGAAAAAAAAATGTTGCCTTGTTTCTATTTTAAACCTATTTTTTGAAATACAGAGCCATGTTTATATGGTATACGTATTATACTCTTTCTCTGTATATCTAATACAGGAACTTTTTTGCTATGAACAGGGTGGATGCTGTAGCGGGCTACTAATGGAAACAAGCGAGCCTGAACCTTACATCTCGGATGCAATACATGGTTACCAATTTTGGAATCAATCGAGCCTGATCTTACAAGTGAGCCTGGGTTTCTGCAGATGGTTATCACACGCCTCACATGATTAGCGTTTTTCTCTATTCAAGGATTTTGGGTACTTTAATTTGTATTTGGAACAATGGATGTTGGTACTCTATCTGTTGCTTTACTATTCTACATACTACTATTTCACTTTCTTATAGATGCCTCGGGCATATTTGGATGCTTTCTCAGATTTGTCGATAATCTCCATGTGGACCGTTACTGGGTTTTATATCATGTCCCTGTATGTGACATGAGGTATTTTTCTATCATTGTCTGGGGTGGGACTTCCACTTTTCTGGATGGATATTTGGGTTCCAATCTTTAGATGTGAAAATGTAATGACTTCATGAACTGTTTTACTTCATATAATATATTCAAAACAACGTTTTTTCTCTTGTGAAAAAAAAATGATTAATGTTTATCACTCTGCCTTCAAAACTAGCGATGCTAGTCTATGTTGTTGGTTTATTGATATGGTCTAATGGTATTTTTATATTTTGGACATATCACACTCCTCACATGATTAGCGTTTTTCTCTGTTGCAGGATTTTGGGTACTTTAATTTGTATTTGGAACAATGGACGTCGGTACTCTATCTGTTGCTTTACTATTCTACATACCGCTATTTCACTTTCTTATAGATGCCTCGAGCATATTTGGATGCTTTCTCAGATTGTCGATAATCTCCATGTGGACCGTTACTGGGTTTTATATCAAGTCCTTGTATGTGACATGGGGTATTTTTCTATCACTGTCTGGGGTGGGACTTCCACTTTTCTGGATGGATATTTGGGTTCCAATCTTCAGATGTGAAAATGTAATCATGGAATGTTTTACTTCATATAATATATTCAAAACAGCGTTTTTTATCTTGTGAAAAAAAAATGATTAATGTTTATCACTTTGCCTTCAAAACTAGCGATGCTGGTCTATGTTGCTGGTTTATTGATATGGTCTGATGGTCTTTTTATATTTTCGACATATCACACTCCTCACATGATTAGCGTTTTTCTCTGTTCAAGGATTTTGGGTACTTTAATTTGTATTTGGAACAATGGACGTCGGTACTCTATCTGTTGTTTTACTATTCTACATATTGCTATTTCACTTTCTTATAGATGCCTCGGGCATATTTGGATGCTTTCTCAGATTTGTCGATAATCTCCATGTGGACCGTTACTGGGTTTTATGTCAAGTCCCTGTATGTGACATGGGGTAGTTTTCTATCATTTTCTTGGGTGGGACTTCCACTTTTCTAGATGGATATTTGGGTTCCAATCTTCAGATGTGAAAATGTAATGACTTCATGGACTGTTTTACTTCATATAATATATTCAAAACAACTTTTTTTCTCTTGTGAAAAAAAAATGATTAATGTTTATCACTCTGCCTTCAAAACTAGCTATGCTGGTCTATGTTGTTGTTTTATTGATATGGTCTGATGGTATTTTTATATTTTGGACATATCACACTCCTCACATGATTAGCGTTTTTCTCTGTTCAAGGATTTTGGGTACTTTAATTTGTATTTGGAACAATGGGCATCGGTACTCTATCTGTTGCTTTACTATTCTACATACTGCTATTTCACTTTCTTATAGATGCCTCGGGCATATTTGGATGCTTTCTCAGATTGTCGATAATCTCCATGTGGACCGTTACCGGGTTTTATATCAAGTCCCTGTATGTGACATGGGGTATTTTTCTATCATTGTCTGGGGTGGGACTTCCACTTTTCTGGATGGATATTTGGGTTCCAATATTCAGATGTGAAAATGTAATGACTTCATGGACTGTTTTACTTCATATAATATATTCAAACATCGTTTTTCCTCTTTTAAAGTTTCATTTTTTTATTTTTTTTTTAAATTGAACCCGCTGTCGCTATACTGTTGTGTAACCAGCTCCAAAGAGAGAAGAAAAGAGATATTCACGCCTTAGAAATGAGCCACTTCGAGGGGGCAACCTCCAATACATTACATGAATGATCAATTCTTGGATGATACAAATGAACAAAACCTCCTTCTATATATAGGAGTCCATGGGGGCACAATATAATCCTAGTGGGGCCACAATGTAATCCTAGCCGACCTAACAATAATAATGTAAGGGCACAATAATAACAATATGGGGGTTACAGGGGTACAATAATAACAATAAGGTGGGCTACACTAACATAATAAGGGGCTACACTATTAATATAGGGACTTAACATGCCCCTCTCCTTCAAACAAGTGTTGTCCTCAACGCTTGATTATTTCTTGATGCTTTTGTATAAAATTCTCATCCTCCCATGTGAAATATTCTATAGGAAAGTTCTTCCAATTGCTGAGATACTCTGAAATTGATCGTACTTTTCGAGTTCTTGTTTCTATGACTGCTTCATAACTTCTTTCGATGTGATATTGATCTTCCTGTTCTTTCATTAGATTCTGCACCAAAGTTGGGTTATCCTTTGAGAGTTGAAGAACTTGTTGTTGATGCTCGATGTGATCTTCCACTAATTTATCATCCATATTTGCTATTATTTGATCCTTCAAACCATCCAACTTAGCCTCCATTTCTTCTTTTAAACCATCTATTTCATCTTCAATTGCTCTTCGTAAGATCGAAACTTGTTGCACTTGGTATCGTAATTTTGATATCTCATACTGCAACTCTTCCTCTTCATGCGTCATAGTATAGATTTTTGAGGGATTAATGGGTATGGAATTATTTTTAGGAGGCATCTCAGAACCCAATACTGAAATATATGCTCAATAGGCCCTTGGAATCACTTCAAACTGATTTTTCAAACAAGATTTATGCAATTCGAAAAAACAAATAAACACCTTTTACTTGCTTTGAGGAGCTCGATATTGAAATTGAATTATCTCTGTAATTGAAAATATTAAATATCTGAAATTCAGCCCTGTAGTAGCCCTCTGAAGCTTCTTTCAAATGCCACAGGTCTGACCTGATTTTGATTCTCCAAGACAAATTTGTGTCCAATCTCCCACAATGACCTAATTCTGGACTGGTTCAGTAGAGCGAACTTGTACGACTTGCCACGTGTCACTGTTTTGTCTTTTGTCTCTGAAATTGATAGCCCAGAAACTTCAATCTGTGTACTTGCGACCACTTTTTACGGCACTTCAATCTGAGGCCCAGAGAGAGAGTTATTGAAGTTTTCCCACGATCACCTCTTTGAGATGCAATTCAGGAGCCTGAAAAAGCACTACCTTCCACAGATCATATCTCCAAAAATATTGCGAACCAAGTTCTGAAATTTTTTGACGACTTTCCTCAGGATTTCAGCTTCGCACCATATGAATTTCAGACTCTGACCCTTCGTAAAAAAAATTTATAGCGCAAATTCCACGATGACCTGTTTATGAGCCTGAAAAAATACCTAACTTCCACAGATGATATCTCCTCAAATATTGCGAACCAAGATCTGAAATTTTTAGACAAACTTCCTCAAGATTTCAGCTTCGCACCCTAGAAATTTCAGCTTCTGAAGCTTCGTAGAAAAAAATTTATAGCGAAAATTCCACGATGACCTGTTTGGAGCAGCGAAACCCTAGAATCCCAAAGCTCCGATACCAAATGTTGTGTAACCAGCTCCAAAGAGAGAAGAAAAGAGATATTCACGCCTTAGAAATGAGCCACTTCGAGGGGGCAACCTCCAATACATTACATGAATGAACAATTCTTGGATGATACAAATGAACAAAACCTCCTTCTATATATAGGAGTCCATGGGGCCATAATATAATCCTAGTGGTGCCACAATGTAATCCTAGCCGACCTAACAATAATAATGTAAGGGCACAATAATAACAATATGGGGGTTACAGTGGTACAATAATAACAATAAGGGGGGCTACACTAACATAATAAGGGGCTACACTATTAATATAGGGACTTAACATATACCGACGCCTTGTAACCGTCGGAATTGTGATAGATTAAAAACGTCGGAAGAGCGACAGTATAAAAATGTCAGACGAGCGACGTTCAAAACGTCGGACCACATTTTGTCGGAATTGTGACAGTTTACAACCGTCGGAAGAGTGACGTCCAAAACGTCGGACCACATTGCGTCAGAATTGTGACAGTTTACAACCGTCGGAAGAGTGACGTCCAAAACGTCGGACCACATTGCGTCGGTATTGCGACAGTTTACAAAAGTCAGAAGAGCGACGTTCAAAACATCGGAACACATTTCGTCATAATTGTGACAGTTTACAAACGTCGGAAGAGCGACGTTCAAAACGTCGAACCACATTTCGTCGGAAGTGCGATAGTTTACAAAGGTTAGAAGTGCGATGGATTGGGAAACGTCGGAAGAGTGACGCTTGTTTGGAAGCGACGGAAAAAGTGTTGATAGTGCGACACTTTTTAATTGCATCGGAACTGTGATGGTATGGCAAACCATGTTTTTCCCGCCCTCGAACTGTCGCTCTTGCGACGACTATGTGTCGGAATAGCGACGAATTGGCCGTCGAAATTTCCGCCAAATTTTCTAGTGAGAAATGACCAAGGACTCGATGTACGTGCAGGCAGTTTCCCTGAATGTTGTGTTCGGTGTATCACGGTTATAGGGCGGCAGACTCGGCTTCCTATGGACAAAGGATTGCAACCTATGAGGGTCTCCCTTTATATACTCGATGGTACGGAGAGCACAAGTCTGTACTAGCGTTGTCTAAAGCCAGATGGCGAACAACAGCAACTAGGTTTAACGACGCCAGAACACGTCACTAGCCTAGACCTCTAAAATATGTGTGTTAGGTTTCAATGCTTACTTAGGGTGATTGAATTCATTTTAAATTTGATCTTGAATTAATGTTGCGATTTCAAGGCCTTACCGAATATGATCTTGAATCCTTAATGCACAACTACATGCAAAAGAAAATCATTCCAATTCAATGAAAGCTATCGAAGAGAGGGATAGTAGTTCATAACATAGCAACGATCAATTGAACATAAGAGAATTTCACTAATGCATCTAAGACAACCAAATCAGAAAACGAAAATCTCTTTCCTTTTTCACTAAAATCTACTAATGCAAAAGAAAATTTTCCATTTTCAAACTAAGAGAAAGAATGCAAATTTTGTCTTTTTAGATGAATAAGAAGCACAATGCACTGTTACACTAAAAAGAAAAATGAACACTAGTTTTGAGCAATTCGAATGTAATGATATAAAGTAAAGAGATCAATCCAATACAAACATGAAACACACTCAAAACATAGATGCACTCCTTCAAGAAAAAAGAGGGCTTTCGAACCAATTCAGTGAGCAATGTAATATATGCTCAAGGTGACAAATGGAGAGCCAAGCAAAAACAAAAAGTGATCATTCAACACACTGATCCCTAGTGGAGTCTCCAACTTGTTTTGTAGGTAAATCCCTTCTACGGACAGAGGCAATCCCTCTAGCCCTGGGGTGGGTCTAGCAGCAAGGGAACATGCTAATCCTTCAGATTCCTAGTTTATGAATGAAACCGAGTTGGGATAAATGACCTACCTTTGTTACAACGCAGTTGTCGTAACTCTAGTGGCAGTCTCTGGATATTCATCTTTACACGTCGTGGTCCTTCAGCAGTGATACTTGGGTGCTTGCACAAGGATCAAAGAATGATAACAGCATACGAAAACATACTTGCATTCATAACTGCTTAATTTGTCAAGGAGAATTAAACACATTGCATAGAATTAAATGTATCAAATGCAAAATGGGAGCCAAAACATCAGTCATGTATTAATAAGTAGAGAGAGGAATTTTACAACCAAAAGAGCCTTGACGTTGTAGCCTCCTTCGATGAGTCGAGTCAAACACGTCTCAAGCATTCTTCGGGGAATTAGACTTAGCGAGGCAATAGGCCTAGACTCTCTCTTGACAATGGATTCCCCTATACTCTATCTCACACCAGCTATAGTAAGGATTGTTCATCTAGCTGCAACTATGTGAGAAGGATGTATTTATAGGAGAGGAGGAGGTGGTTTGGGATCCCTCATAAGGTGGAAGGGAGACCTTATCCTTTGGGGAGTTGCTCAAACGTAGGAAACAAGAAGACAAAGGAAGGTCTTCGATGTTCAGTCGAACAAACCATGCTGACTCGGCTCACAAAGTGGATGGGAATGGAAACTTCGCTTCTATTTTAGAAAACTTTCCAAAAACATCTCGACACGGGCAATCCACTGAGACAGAGCACCAATGGGTGCGAGGTCCAATGCTAATTTCTCTATGGGTGTGAGGCCATAACTACCTACCAGTGCCAACCCAAAATCATATGTTTTTGAGAGCCTTCTCCGGGAATAGTCAACAGAGTAAATTTTCTTCTCATGCCAAGGGATGCAATGACACTTTTTGCAAGGTATGACAATACACAGAAGTCACTGAAATGGTCCTCCAATGTGCAGGATGGGGATTGCAGGGATGGTGAAAAAATATTGTGTAACACATTCCTAACACCTCGCACCTGCAAACTTACAGAGAATTGGTAGGCACTTCAAATACCGCAGACGACTTGATCAGGTCATTGACCCAAGGTCACCTAGGTAGCAGTATCCAGTATCCAGGTTACTCATATGATTATAACCAGAACATCACGCAACCTGGATACCACCAAATTCACCCTGCACCTCTGCAAAATATGACAAATAGGGTGTCATCATACCACCATCAGCAGGGAGGATCATACCCTCCCACGTAGGGGACCCAGTACTCATCAAGGAACACTGATGGAAGAGATCCCCCTCAGCAACCATACACCAACCAGGGACAGGGAAACCAATATTCCCTTTCCCCCACACAAAACCCACCACCGCAAAACAACGCGTCGGTGAACTTTGTGAAACCTTCTCAGGCTCAGCCATGCTAGTCTTACAACCAGGGAAATCATAATAATCCTCCTAATACTGCAAGAAAAAATCCTCAGAATAAACAAAATGGAGACTCTGGACAGGGGGGCAATAACCAGCAATACCCCCCACAATCTCAGTTGAGGGGCAACCCCAACCGAAATCAAAACCAAGAACCAAACAACAACTCCCAAGGGTAGAAAAAGAGGTCCAATCTGAGGACAAACCATTCTTGGTTTATATGTGGTGAGTACGGCCATTACATTCATCACTATCTCGAGCTCCCTGAACTGAAAAAACTTCAGAATAATCGTGGACAAGGGGGACCTACACAGCAAACCGTTGTAATGCAGGAGCCCTTCCCACACCAAGGAGTGGTTAATACCCAAAAGCAACAACCAACCCAAAATTATTCCAGGAACGACAACCATGAAATTTACATGACGAGTGAAGAAATGTTCTTCCAGACAAGGAATCAAAACTATGACACCCCCTATACACTAACTCATCAGGGGAAAGCACGAGTGCACCTACTGCACCAGTGACCATATCCAAAGTACCTATTGAACCCCTGCCAAAGATGGCTAAGGGGCCAACTAGGCACATAGGACACCACTCAAAATATACCCACAACTACAGCATCGTGGAAGATCTAACACAATCACTCATTTCTATGTCAACATTTGAGGTCCTACAATATTGCTCAAAATAGTGGAAAGCCTTACTTTCCGCATTAGTGAAATCTACCCTTCCGATTCGCGCCTAATGCCTTTTGACTTAGAAAAATCCACCCCTAGGCTTCTTTCATTGATCGCCTTCCAGATACTGGTGTTAGTCCAAAATATCACCATTCATCGATGTATCATTGACAAATGTGCATCTACGTGCATCATGTCCAAGTTTGTTTGGCAGAAGTGGGGATCACCCAAACTAAATCCATCCGACATCATGCTTAGAGCATACGACGATCGACCTTCTACTCCTGTTGGTCTATATCAGAATGTCCTTGTTAACTTGGCTAGAAAAATGGTACTCATAGACATTGAAGTCTTGGACACTTAGCTTGACGACAATATACTCCTTGGGCGGAGTTATATGTATGCCATGACTGCCATAACCTCCTCTTTTTTCCGAGTGATGACATTCCCCCACGTGGATTGAATCATCATCATTAACCAATTGATATTCTATGATAAGAAATCCGTGACAATTTTCAATGTCATTCTACCTTACGTACACACAACTACGGAGTCACTCATGTGGTAACAAGAATATGGCCCCGATTAATTCAAACCATCATCAATCCTAGGATCATTCCTAGGAAATGCTCCTGTCATACTAGAGGCAGCCTCAAATATCATAGGGGCATCGATGTGCATGATGTTATCTTCAAACATCGAAACCATCTCGGAGATGGAGACCAGTAGTACATAAACTGAGGTCGCTGAAACAGATTTCCTACCCTACACCATCTCCCAAATCCCATTCTTATACCCTCCACTTGGTTTTGTGTCAAAGCAAGTCTTTCCAACTACAACATTTCCAAACATGTCTTTCGCAATACATGTCTCATATTTGGTCCCACCAACCATGTTGGGAAGCCCTGGTATCACTTCTACAGGGATAAAACCTATCACTCCTCAGGAGGCGACACTGGTAAATGAAACTCCCGTAGTAGTGTTAGTTAGAGCAACCAAGAAAACCAACAAAAAAGGGAATAAATTTGAGAACCCCAACATACCTAGGGCATTGCAACCTTGTGCATTATGTGATATCGTAGGCCATCCTACCAATATTTTCCCGAAAATAGATGAATTGAAAGCACTGAAAGAAATGTCGCAGCCCCAAGCTCCCATAAAAAGGAACACGCCACGAAAAATAAAGGGAAAGCATTACGCACCAACCACGTGTGCACAATCTGCGACCATTATGGGAATTACACTCATCACTGCCCAGAGATTCCACGATATAGGGATTCCTTGCAGGCCCTATAGAAATCACATACTTGTTTTCGTGTCTCCCTAACAAACCAAATGTTTTCTGTTTTCAAGGCTCCACGTAGTCAACTTCTTGGACAGTGGAACGCATTCCCTCTTAAATTTTGATTTTCCTTTGTTGCTTGTTGTTAAGGCCAAAAGACACATGGTCCTAGCCTTGTCTTTGCAGTTAAATTTATTTTACAATCAACTCATTTAAGATCCTCATCTATCTCATGGTTTTTGTATTTAAATTCACCAAATCCTAAAGAAATCTCCCTCCCCAAGCAATGGAATCTATGTCCCTTTCTCTCGGCCAATATGTTACAATCATTTATAATGAGAAAAAAATTAACCAAGGGTTGTCACACTTTGTTTCTTTTTTATCTCTTAATCTCCCCTCTAATAAAACCTATATGCTAGAAACCCCATCTTCTTTGGATAACCCAAGCTTATTGGATAGGGCCATTGTGAGGAGGCTCACATTATGTTTTATATTTTCAAATTGTGCTTCTAACTGTGAAAACATCTCCTTTGCAGGATTCAGAGGCTTATTCATAGATTTGTCTTTCGTGATTGGGGTTTTGTGACTTTCGTATTTATTGATTTGGATCCCCTGCAAATCCCCATAATATACCCAAAGAAACTTGATATGGCGCAAATTTTATCTATAATTTTCATGGATATTCCACTAGACAATTCATCACAATATATTTGCATAAATATATTAGAAAATCCAAAATCTACAGTATAAAGGTTTATTTCTCCTTAGATTTTTGGATATGTTAATATTGTTTATTGCATATGTATGAAAATTATAATCATGAAAAAAATAGAGAACAATAAAATAAAATAACTAACAAACCACAATTGACACAAGATACATCTTGGGAAACCCTGTCGAGAGAAAACCTAGCTGGAAGGTGAGGCCACTATGTTATCTTTCTTTGAATAGAAAATGATGCAAGTAAAAAGAATTAAGGCATGTGGCCTATGGGTTACCAAAATATACAATTCCTCTTCATTTTTTCTCTCCCTATACCACTCAACTTCTTTTCTCATCTATGGAACAAAATGTACTTGAAAAGAATGGAACCCCTCTTCCTCCTAGTGGCATGAATATAACACAATCGAATAGCCTACTAGTGGTTAGGTTTGGTTCCTTTGACTCTTAACCAAGGTCACAAAATTGACTCTTTTGTATTTTTCTTTATCATTATCATGTGGCTAGCCCCTTTTTCCCTAAGTAACGGGGTTGAAGTGGCATCCTCTCGAACTATGGTGGTCAAAGCAAGAAGGTCAACTTTCGAGTCACGTAACTTTTGTATACGTGCTTCGATTGAGGTAGTTCTAACATTGTTGGAAATTTCTCTTTGTTTTTAGAATAGGAAAAAGAGGTGTCACACCGGAGTGGCAAACTTTAGGCCCCAAAAATGTCATTTGATGCCTAAAACTTCCCCTAGAAGGTTTCTAACCCCAATATGTCAAATTGGGTCTTGTAAGTAAAAATGTTCCTGTGAACTTATTTCTCCACTTTTTCCACTCTAAAAGCACCAAGATGGATGATAAACAATATATTGATCCAACCCTAATCAATGTTGATTGTTAACAATATCCCTTTTTTTTATATAATCACTATCCCAATTCATTGTCTTCCCTTGCTATCCCTATCTAATGCTTCCCCTTTTTATTTTGTTTCCTATCCTTATCATTATCATCCATATAGATCACCAAACCATTTAGATTCCCAAAAAAGGCTTTAATTAGGTCATTGCCCCTTCATGCATTCCTACAAAATAGATTCTATATATAATTGAATCAATCACTTCTAAACTTCTAATTCTAAAAGAGGAATAAATTAGGCAAGTTTGTCATTGAACCATGGGGTCTTCACTTTATGAACTTGTGATGTAGAATGTGTGTTCATGGGATATTAAGGAGTATCTCTAACTTCACTATATATTGGTAAATATCTTCCAAGATCCTTTTGTTTGACCACCCCCCCGAAGTACATATTTTCAAAACATAACCTTATTTTTACTAGATAACCCTTTTTATTACCTCGCCCCCTTTACAATACCTACAAAACATTAAGTTCATTAAATCCCCTTTATGAAAGAACATGATAATATATTGGTCAACAAGGTGAATCTCATGTGACGTGAACTCTTCTCTTTGATAAACTCCCCTCTCCCAACCTCCATAAAGACAAATTCCATACCCTTCAACACCTAAATGATAACCTTGACATTGTCATTCTCAAAGCTAATAAAGGAAATGCTTCTATAATCATGAACACTTCTAGATACAACGCCAAAATCTTTTATCTTCTATTAACTTCATTGTATAAACTTTTGTTGAAGAATCCTCTTAACCAAATTACTAACATAGTGACCAAAGCCATCAATTCATTGTTCATAAATCCCACCGTTAAAAACACCTTTTTCCTTGCAACACTCAAGCTCTCAAAAATTATGGATAACTTAACATTCATAAGGAAGATACCCCCTTTGATCCATTGTTAGTTTCATTGATGTATCCACCCATCCCTCAGCCAAGTTCTTATTTTAAAAAAGCTTTAACCATTTATATCCCAAGCCACTAATTTATTAAAGACATTAGATTTTATCCATTAAATCTGTGATCTTCACCTTGATGACCAAGTATTTTTAGTAAGTTCTGATATAATGTCCCTTTTTACCAAAATCCCAGTCCTCAAAGCTCTAGAAATAATTTCTAAACCGGTCAAACTTGATATCTTAAACTTAATTAAGATCCACCTCACCCTTAGTTTCTTTAGTTTCAAGGTGAATTTTATGAACACATGGAAGGCATTGAATGGGATCTCTATTATACTTTGTAGTGGCTAACATCTTCATGAATAATTTTTAAGCTTTAGCCCTCAACATATATCCCCTCAAACCTAAATGTTGGTTCCAATTTGTGGATGACGCCTTCGTCACTTGGCCCCATGGCCATTCAAACTTAAACTCATTCCATGACCATCTTAATAACTTGTCCCCTCACACCCAATTTACGATGGAAGTTAAACATGATTTTATTTATTTATTTATTTTCCATTTTTAGATGTTATAGTTATGTATCATCTCAATGGTGCCCTCTCTCAGTAAGTTTTTTGAGAATATACTCATTGAAATATACCTTTATACCAAATCCAACCACCACTCGTCTAAACAAATTACAATCCTTAATATTTTCATTTTTAGAGCTATTTGAATTGGTAGCTTCAAAAATATCATTGAACAATGAACCCACCTCACTAGCTCCCCTTAATTAAACAACTACTCTCTTTCCCAAATTAGTAAAGCTTTTCTGAGTTTCCCTCCAACCTAAAACCAATGACACCCATTGCACTTTTTGTTTTCCTAAGCTAAATTAATTTCCTTACATTCATAGCGTCATTACCTGACCATCCAAAACCCTACCCAAAAGGAGCATCAAAACTCTCTTAAAACTTGACAAAATCCTCAAAAATTATTTGGAAGAGGGAAAGATAAATATGACACATCACTGTCTCAAGGCATATATCAAATTATTTGTTTCCATGCCAAATCTTGCATTGGACAAATTGGCCGGTCTATACAAACTCATTTCAAGGAACATATCACTATTACCTTTCATAATTGTATATATATAATTGTAAACACTCTCATAAACTAAGTATTTAATTTTCTTCCATCATGCCAAAATCTTACCATTCACCCCTAGTGTTCATGTTGGATCATAAAAAAGCCCTAAAATTTGATAAACATCCAAACATTGAAAAGATGCTTATAAAATACTCAACACCTATTATTCATTATTTCATAATATAATTATTTTATGGTTTTATAATATAATTATTTCTCCTTTTCCATTATCTTATCATACATTTTCATTAACTTCTGAAATTTTCCATCCTTCTTCTTAGATATTTTATTTTTTCCTTTATTTATTTTTCCCAAAATTCCGAGCGTTAGAGTAAGGTTGTTAGTACTAGGTGAACCCATAATATGTTACTAGTGTGTAGATGGAATTAAAATAGATGTGGGCGAGTTTAATTATTAATTATAATATTAATTATTATTTTTAAATTAATTTAATTTAATTTTTAATCTAATTTGATTGAGTTAAAATGTTCTATTAATAATTATAACTAACCTAGATCCATCTTGACTCTGAATCTACCAAGCACCAAGAGGGATCAAATCTCTTGAGATGCAAGTCACTTTTAGAGTGAAAAGAGATTTGATCTCTCTAGAACTTGGCACAACTGAAGTTAAGATGGATATAGGCTGGTTTAGTAATAATTTACAAAATGTAGAATTTCACTCTAAAAATTTAACTTATGTACTTATTTCCAAAAAGACATAAACTCTTAACAAATTAAAAATAATTTGAAATCTTTCCATAAAAATAAAATATATATTTTTTTAATTAATAATAATTATAATAGAACCCCTCGGATGCGGGTGCTAGATAGCTCAGCAGGGCTACATGGGGTTTCCATGTGGATCACCACATGGCGTGCCCATGTGCCTCGACCTTGCGATGCCCATCACCTTAAATTTTCGCGTGGTCTGGGCTATAAAGCCCCATGCGCCACCATCCATGCGACGTACTCAGCGAGTCTCATAATAACTCTCCTCTGCAACATGTTGTTCGGCACTCCTGTTGTTTCTCTGGGTCTCCCATCCGCTTTGGCTGCTCTCCCTCTAGTTTTCTGGCTTCGGCCCTCCCCTGTTTAGGCGAGAGGCTTATGGGCTCTTACCTCTGCGACGGTTCCTCAGCTGTCTGGCTCCTCTCCCAAGTCGGCCTCGATGCCTCGTCGTCACCGGTAACGCTATAGGCGAGCTGGGGGGAGGGGTCTCCCTTCACGTCCTCCTTTGTCCAATACGTTCCCCCAGGACCTGAATCTTCCCGTGGACTGGGCCATGATGGAATTTCTACCCCCTGACTTCGTGACTACCTCGCCTCCCTTGCTGCTCCCCGACCACTTCGCTCCTCCCTCCTCCTCCAGCTGTAAAAAGTGGGCCCATAAGTCCACCATCCTCGCAGAGCCAACCTTCCTCCCTCGAAAGCTTAAAGCTGTCCCCGTGCAACCTACCTCTAGCTCCAATTCTGAAGATAGTGATATCAAGCCTGTAGAAGATAAGCGTCTTCCGGGACTGCGTCATTCGGGCTCCTCCTTGCGGAATGACGACTTCAACTTGAACACCTCCCTGGACATTCCAGCCACTCTGCAGGACGAAGCCATTCAGGACACTTCGGCAAAGCGCCTCGGGCTTCCAGTATCTCCTCGCGCGCCGCATGAGGACTCTGAGCCTGGGCTTGATTCTTTGGACTACATCTACATCTGTCGCATTATTGAAGAGGCATCTCCCTCTAGCGACAAGCATGAAGGTTCTCCATAGTGTTCTCTCTTCGGTTTTTTGCAACATGGTGGTTTTTCATGTTACCTCTGTTAGTTCTTTCTGCTTCATTTTGCACAATTTTAAGGTTGGTTTCCCGCTAAGGGCAGCTCGTTTTCCTTGGATTATCAGGGCTGGTTTCCCCTCTAGGGGCAGTCTATTTTTTTACAGTAGTTTTTTACTATTCCCTCTGAAATGGACTTGTCCATTTCTGAGGATGCACAATGTAACTTATGGTTGATGATATAATAGAATTAGCTTTACTTAGAAAAAAAAAATTATAATAGAACCAATATCCCATTTTATCATCAAAATTATCTTCTCAACCCTCTCATTTAAACAATTAAAATGAATTTGGAAAACACAAACAAATTCCTTTAGTTTTTGAAGAATGTGGTAAAACCTATCATAACTCATTTGTTAATGGGTAAAAATAAATATACTTTGTTATTACTGATGATGATGATGATGATGATGATTATGGTTAACGTCCACAGAGACCAATCTTTGGTCTATCGGACCTAAAGAAAAGAGTTATTTAATTTGATTTAAGATTTTATTCCTATGCTCAAAAAGCTTGGAGAGAAGCCTCCACAACTCACTATAATTTTAACATCTTAAAAGGCTAGGAAGGCCAGTATTGCAACAAAGATTATGAAATTGAGCTCTAATGTGGTTGTACGTGGGGCACTCTAAGAGGAAGTGATTTTGATCCTCGATGTTCATATTCTCACAGAGATGGCAGATCCTTTCCATCCATGGTGTTTTAGGAACTGTCCAACAACCTGTTTCACTATGGAGCTCATGAGAGTTCGTTCTAATCTTGGCTATATTAATTTTCTTCTTTGAGCTAGTTAAACAAAGCTTTTGATCTTCTAAGGTGGGATTGATGACCTCCTTATATTACCATAATTTTATTTTATTTTAGCTGCTAGATCTTTCTCACACCACATTTTTTCTTTGAACTTAGAAGTAACAATTTTTTTAATGTTATTGATGTTTTGAAATGCAACATTCTCGTCGATCTCCTATAATATTCCTATTTAAGGATATTAAATAAACACAGCAAATGCTATATTGATAGAATGACTCTATGAGCTAACATTCAAATATACATAAAATAACAGGAACAGCTCATGCGCAGATATACGTAGACAGAGAAATTACTAAGCCATTTTATTAAGCCGGGAAGTATAAACGATTACAATAGAGGCCTAGATGATAGTGCATCACTGGCACAGGCAAGATAAGAGACATCCTCAATAAAACAAGGTACAGCGGTTTCCCTGTGGGCGCGAACGGCTGAAAAACACTGCCGCGTGCTGCTAATAAGCTGCGGCTGGAAAACGGGCATGGGTTGTCTTTGCTTCGAACTCCTAACCCGAAACCTCCAAATGATACAACACAGAACTCACACTGGACAGTCTGCGGTCTTCCCACACAGACTGTGCCGCCACTCCTGAACGCTGCTCTGCAACCAGTTTCCAACCCAATTCTTCTGACCAAACGACGGTAGGACAGCCTCACCCGAGCAGGCACTCGAAGTCCCCCGGGGCTAAGGTTGAGATCTCCGCTCGGAGACACTCGGCGCACTAAATAGTGCTGCAGACATGCTAAACAGCCGGCGTGCTCAAGTCTTAGCGACCAGTTTCAATTTTATAAAATTCATCAATAATGCAAAACATGGTGGCTCCCTTTCTTTTGTATGCGGCCTTCATCACGAGCCTTTGACTTCCGCTTTCCCGCGCAGCCCCTCTCGGCCCAACGCTGCCAACTCAGCCGCGTACTTACCTTCCCGCGCTTGGATGAGCCACAGCCCGCTCACTGTTATTTCCCTTTAACCATAGGCGGCAAAATCTGTCTAAATTAATATTCCAATTAGCTATTGCTAATTGGGAATATTACAGTCTCCCCCGGCAAAATGTTGCTTGACCCCAAGAAACTGTAGTGATGGATGCTGCCAGATCTTTTCATTTTCCCACGTCGCAACCTCATCCGAAAAAAAAACAATTGCTTGTCCTTAAACAATGCCTGAACAAGCCTCCCCTCTAACTGACGTTCCTCACTAACACTGCAAAATGTGCCTGGGTCTCAGATGCACCACTGAAACCTCTCTGACCTCTGCATCACCTTGACATGAAGGGACCTCTCAACGCCAGGATCCCGAACCGATCTCTCACCAACCAACAGTCCTCTCGGATCCCATCGCCACCATGGCCCATCATCACCCAAGTCCCACGGCTCAGGCTGCGCACTATCTCTGGCTACAGCTGATGCTCTCAGGGGTGAAGACCACCAACAAGCATCAATGCTCCCGGGCTCTTGCTGTGCTGCACCTGTAACTACATATGCTGCCCCTCCAACTGCATATCGGCTCATCACCTCTATCCTATCCAAGTCCTGACTCAGTCCCATGCTGATCTTGCTCTCCTGAAATCGGGAAGGGGTCCTGAAGTAACAACAATCGGTGCCCTCCCGCCAACTGGGATCTGTAACATCTACTATGTCCAAGGGCCCCTGCTTTATTGTGCTCCCTACGAAGAACACTGTATCATCAAGAGGGTACCAACTCATGATCTCCCGCCAGTCCAAACTGGGAGAAGAATCCGATGTAGCAACAACGGCATGTGGAACATGCCTGGGATGTTGCCGCCAGCCCATAATCAACTCCCACTGCTCTGCCCTATCTACCAATGAAAGCTGCCTATAGAAGGAAGCCCCTCTCTCTACCATGGGCCAAAGTGGGCAAGTTATGCTGCAAGCTCCATCGATGTACTCCTGGAGAGCATTACTCACCGAAGGTACTGCAGCTCGGCCAACTGTATGTACATCTATCTGCATCTCATCAATGTGTCGGCCCAAAGATGGATGTTCCACCATCTCCAACAACTCATCCCTCTCATCAGGAATGTAAAACTCCTACTGTCCCCTAGCTCCCTGCAGAACCATCCCATTGACTTCCAACATCTCTAGAGGATATGGATCTGTAGCTGTCGTCACCATACTCGATGCCTGTGCACCTAACTGCTCCCCTTCAAACACTGACCCCAATGTTAGCAGCATATCCATCATAGGCTCAATGTGGCCGCCCATCTGGACCTCACCCAAGGAAATGTCATGCCTGATGTCCATAGTATCCTCCTCTACTAATTCAAGCTCCATCATATGCTGCTCTGGTTGAAACGTCACGAAGGACTCATCACCCAGAGTATCTCCTACACAGTCCCCTGACTGCTCACCCTGCACACTAGAACGCAGCTCTGGTCTACTGTCATCATCATCTCTGCTTGGCTGCTCTCGCTCCCCAGAAGCATCCTCATATGATCCCATGGACTCATGTGAAGAAGATTCCACATCCTGGCATACGGAAGGAATGCCTACCGCCTCTACCTCTGCCACCTCATCTGCATCTCTCAGGCATGGGTGATCAGGCCCCCAAGGTTCTTTGTAAATGAAGCAAAGTCCCTTCCTCCTCAGCTCCAGAAATGAAGGTGGGCTGAAAATCTGAACTTGGCAAGCATCATAGCTTACCCCATGTTGTCCTTCTCTCCACTCATGACACGTGTAGAGTGTATGCTGATCCTGGGCTGCAAAATTATTGCCCCCCAATGGCCAAGTGAACAACAATCCTCCAGAGAAGGTTCCTCCAACAATGAAGAACAAGCTGGCCCAAAACAATCCATCCATGAAGAATAGGACATGGTCATCATGGATCATCCGAATGAGAGGTTTGCTGAAGGTTTTACATGATGATACATGATGCAAACAATCTCTCACGAGGATACAATGCAGTTTCATCCACTGCAACTTCAGAAAATTGCATGGCAAGCAATGTACAAGATCCATCACATCTACTAATGGATAGTAAATGGCTGAATATGACAACAACATGAGACCAAACACTTGCCCATGGCTGTACAATGGATGAATGTTAATCTCATGGCCCACCTCAAAAGAGAACGCATATGTAGTGGTGGTGGCCATGCCTCCTCCCATGCTCCCATTAGAACATGTAGTGCAGAACATGTGAGAATGTTTCCCACTCACAGACACATCCAGCTCATGTTTCTCCCTCATAATCAAGCCTCCTATACGAATCTGATCTATATCAGCAAATGAAGACATGATCAGCAGCAAAATGAAGGAAATGCTGAAGGTTACCAGTGATGAAGAGGGGTACCAACAGCTTCCCCAACAAGTACATCGCAGTTTTACAAGTTGCTGCTTGATGAAAGTACAAGGAAAAATGTTTCTTGTTACATAGTTAATCATGCATGTCTTTATATGATACATGCTATAGTGTATGAAATGAACATGCAAGTGATGATAAAACATTTGCCAAATGCCACAAAAGAGATGGCTTCCTCCATCATGTAGAATGGCCCAATGAAACTCATGGAGCAACATGACAAGCTTGCCCCCTTGTGAAGCAATGTACTGCATAAGAATGGTAAGAGTGTGCAAATCAATGAATGTACAAACAAATCCCTCACCATATGCTGGAAGTAAGATGGTACATGGATCTATGAATGAGTCCTCCATAGTGTGTTGGCATGCTATGAAGAAGACTGAACCATGTGATGCAACAAGATGATCCTCCTGATGCTTGGGAACCCAAGTCAAGAAGAACAAGCCATAGATGTCTCTATCATCATTACCTCCTCTTGGTTCATCAAGTGCAACAAATGTGAAGTGATCCTGGGACCTATGGGTTATAGATCCACTATATCTCTGCGAGGCACTCTTCGCCCGTAAAGTTCTGCTCCACGGTGACAGCGTTGTGAGCTCATGCAAATAAGCTCTTGTCAATACAAAGCTCTGTTCTCTGACATGCTCCTTGTCAAAGACTCCTCTAACAATGCTGCAACAAATGTGGAACACCTCCCAAGTTGGAAGTGCTTCCAAACTATCATCAAAGACCAAGGAGATAGTGCCATCCCCTCTTCCTACAATATCGTACAAAGTATGAGAGAAAATCTGCCCTTGCTCTCCTAGAAACAAACCAAGCAACAAGACATTGTGTTGCCTCCCTATACCTCCATCATACCAGTCATGTGATGAAGACATAATGAATGATATGAATATCATATCAACACCATGCATCCATACTCTATGTTGCTCAATGATGCAAGTATCCAGCCATCTTTCCTCCATCCTCCGACTCTTAGGAAGAGTGTTTGCCAAGAGATGGCCAAACTCTTTCAAGAGTAACCAGCGCAGCCAAGCCTCTTGCTCCCTGGTATCATAGATCTGAAAGTAGCCTCCTAGCTCCTTGCTCATCAACCACATCCACTCAATCACTTGTGGATGCCTTCTTCTTCCCCTCATCCTGGTACTCCTCCAATGAGGGTTACCATCCTCCAAAATCAAATTTCTGAATTTGCACTTCATAGGGTTTTGAAATGTAAACTTCTCAAGGATCAATGAAACCCTATCAAGAATCAAATAGGTGGTAGGCAAAAACCTCCCATCATGATGTGTATGGCTCAAGGGATGTCCAACACAAGCATGAGAGATGTTATCCATCCGAAGACATCCTCCATCTTCTATCTGCTCTTGCGAGAAGGGAACCAAATCATTGTGTTCCATAGTGTGTTGAAGTGCATCTATAGTGAGATCTCTCCTTGAGACCTCCCCTTCATCCATGTTGCAAAGCACAGTGCAACCAGGCTGCTCTATAGTAGCAATGAGATTTGACCCTTGGTCGACAAGAGTCCCGTCCTCAAAAGTGTTGGCTGCCCCAACTGTCAATGCATGTGGTTGCTCATCCATGAGTGGGACAGTGTTTTCACAAGCCTCCTCAAGAGGTGATGTGATATCTTCTTCTTGATGAGAATTGGAAGCGCATGGTACTTCCTCTCCTTTTTCTTCACCCTTCTTGTCCTCCTCAACGGTGGATGCCTTTCCTCTGGATCTGAAAAGAGATGAGAATAAACTCTCCTTTTTCACCGCTCCGGTCTTCTTGGGCTTAGACTCACAGGGACTAGTGGATCCCTCATGCATGGGAAGAGGTGATCTCCCAATGGTATGTTGCGAACCTGAACTCTGCATGGTAGAAAAACCACTGTTCCTATCACTGTACCTTCCTCCTTCATCCTGCCTGAGCTGACAGTAATCTTTGAAGGGCAAAGCTGCTTTGAAGTCTTCCCCCATGGACTGCCATTTACGGAAATAGTCTCCAAAGGGTATATGATCATGTTGCCTCTCTTTCTCACTTAGCACTGGCGGTAAGAATGTAGGCATTGTGATAATGTCCACAGGTTGAGCCAGAACCATGCTCTGATACCACTGTAATATTCCTATTTAAGGATATTAAATAAACACAGCAAATGCTATAGCGATAGAATGACTCTATGAGCTAACATTCAAATATACATAAAATAACAGGAACAGCTCATGCACAGACATACGTAGACAGAGAAATTACTAAGCCATTTTATTAAGCCAGGAAGTATAAACGATTACAATAGAGGCCTAGATGATAGCGCATCACTGGCGCAGGCAAGATAAGAGACATCCTCAATAAAACAAGGTACAGCGGTTTCCCTGTGGGCGCGAACGGCTGGAAAACACTGCCACGTGCTGCTAATAAGCTGTGGCTGGAAAACAGGCACGGGTTGTCTCTGCTTCGAACTCCTAACCCGAAACCTCCAAATGATACAACACAGAACTCACACTGGACAGTCTGCGGTCTTCCCACACACTCTGCGCCGCCACTCCTGAACGCTGCTCTGCAACCAGTTTCCAACCCAATTCTTCTGACCAAACGACGGTAGGACAACCTCACCCGAGCAGGCACTCGAAGTCCCCCGGGGCTGAGGTTGAGATCTCCGCTCGGAGACACTCGACGCACTAAACAGTGCTGCAGACCTGCTAAACAGCCGGCGTGCTCAAGTCTTAGCGACCAGTTTCAATTTTATAAAATTCATCAATAATGCAAAACATGGTGGCTCCCTTCCTTTTGTATGCGGCCTTCGTCACGAGCCCTTGACTTCCGCTTTCCCGCGCAGCCCCTCTCGGCCCAACGCTGCCAACTCAGCCGCGTACTTACCTTCCCGCGCTTGGATGAGCCATAGCCCGCTCACTGTTATTTCCCTTTAACCATAGGCGGCAAAATCTGTCTGAATTAATATTCCAATTAGCTATTGCTAATTGGGAATATTACATCTCCCAATGGTTTAACCAGGCCCTGGTGTCTTTATACCAACCTCGTTTAAGCCTTAGGTGTTTTTGGTTGGAATTTGAAGTTAGCTTAGGAAGTCTATGGTCTCCTATGTTATTGAGCTTGTGCTTGTACAACAGAAGCCTAGTCATAGCTAGGCTCTCCATAGGGGAAAGACCCACTATTAATAATATAAATCAACTCATTGTTATTATTCCAAGAAAACTACACTAGTTAAAATAATTTATTAATAATTTATAAAAATAGAATTTTACTCTTAAAGATTTAATTTATTTACTTATTTCCAAAGAATATGAACACAAATTAAAAGTAATTTTAAATATTTTTATATAATTAAAATATATTTTTAATTAATAATCATTACCACAAAACTAATATCTAATATCCTCGTCATTGTTAAAACAACCTCTTTAACCTTCTTATTTCATTAACTAAAATAAATCTTGAAAAAATTGTCAAATTTTTAATTTTCTCAATCTAATTGAACTTGTAAACTAATAAATGAATATTAAACTTATAAACTTAAAAAAAAACAAAAATAAATAAATAAATAAATAAAATCAATTTTAATAAATCAACCACTCAACCAAAAACACAATGAAATATAAACCAAATGGAAATACAGAAAAAAAAAAATCTTAAAAGAGTTGCACAGAATCCTCTCCTCACTAGCAAATTATTGACGTCCTACTACACGTAAACAATGAGGCCTTCTCCAATATTGAATTCTAAAGGCTCGGACCCATAAATCTTCAACATTCTTCAGTTTCTTTATGCGTGTTCTTTTTATGATTATCACGCCCTATTAAATAAAACATTTGCAACCAAGTAATTTAATGGTAAATTCGACCAAATTTTCATGAAATTTTTTTATTCTGGTGATTTTTATGACGAATATTATGTCCTATTAAATAAAACTTTTGCCATGGTAAATTTGAGCAAATTTTTTATTAAAAAATGACGAAACTAATAAATTTTACAAAATTAAGGGTAAATTAAGTGAACTAATAAAGATACTTTTATTGTTTTGATTTTGATCATTCTTTGGCTTCAATGTTTAACCATAGAATATTAACTAAAAATTACTATTATAATGTGTGGGGATATCATATATAGATATTAAAAGTCTTAACTTTTTGTTATTTTTATTTTTATTATTTTATTTGTATTGTTCCTGAGGATAACAACTATTTCATATTTGATTGGAGAATCTTTCTTTGCAATGCAAATATTATATTCAAAATCTGGAATTCAAAAACCATGGTAAATAAACTATTTTACTTTAATTATTATTTTATTAAATGAACTATTTTACTTTACTTATTATTTTATTTTTATTTTTATGTAATTTAAATTAGTGAAAATGTTAAACAAGACACTAGAAGACATTACAACATCTCTACCATACTGAACTAACAATAACCTCAATGAAAAAATTAGAAACACTTACACCCTTTACACATAAACATACATGTCAACAACCTTCCATTAAATGTCTACATCACAACTAAATTTAATCACAAACCATACACCATAAACATAGTTTATTCTGACGTAGATGATCCGAACCATTTTTAATCACCAACCATACACCATGCAACTTCAATAAAATAGAAAAATAAGTTAAATTGGCCCAGATTTTTCTTAAAATAAAAAAATAAGCTAAATGGATCTAGATTTATCTTAATCCTAGATATACCAATTTCACCATGCAACTTTGATAAAATAGAAAAATAAGTTAAATTGGTCTAGATTTATCTTAAAATAAAAAACTAAGCTAAATGGATCTAGATTTATCTTAATTCCAAATTTACCAATTTCGAAGAAAGATAAATCTTTTTTCACTCTAAAAGAAGTTTGCATCATAAGAAATTTGATCCTTCTTAGTGCTTAATAGATCTGGAGTTAAAATCGATCGTCAAAATGTTTACGGGACATTACAACATCTCCTCTATACTTGTTTGCCTTTAAATTTAATTTAAAAAATGTTATAAAATAAAAAAATTTGATTTTGAAATGAGTTATGGTTTTTGGGAATGTGGTATTGATAACCCACGGTATGGTATAAAAGCATATTTGATGATGATGATGATGATGATGATGATGGTTATTGTCCACTAAGCCCAAAATTTGATCTATCTGACCTAAAGAAACAAATTATTTAGTTTGTTTTAAAATTGTACTCCTATGCTTAAAGAGCTTGGAGAGAAGCGTCTCGAGCTCACTATAATTTTGACATGTTAAAAGGCTAGGAAGGTCGGTATTGCAACAAAGGTTATGAAACTAAGATCTAATGGGGGTGTACGCGGGGCACTCTAAGAGGAAGTGATTTTCATCCTCAATGTCCATATTCTCATAGAGATGGCAGATCCTTTCCACCCATGGTGTTTCAGGAATTTCCCAATGACCTGTTTCACTATGGATCTCATGAGAGTTCGTTCTTATCTTGGCTATATTATTTTCTTTCTTTGAGCTAGTTAAAACAGAGAGATACTTTTGATCTTCTAGAGTAAGGTTGATGACCTCCTTATAATATCTTAATTTTATTTTAGCCTCTAAATATTTCTCACACCACATTTTCTCTTTAAACTTAGAAGTAACAATATTTTTAATGTTATTAATATTTTGCAATGCAACATTTTCGTCGATCTACCAATGGTTTAACCAGGCCCTGGTATATTTATACCAACCTCGTTTGAGCCTTAGGTGGTTTTGGCTGGAATTTAAAGCTAGCTTAGGAAGTCTATGGTCTCCCATGTTATTGATTTTTTACTTGTACAACAGGAGCCTAGTCATAGCTAGGCTCTCAATAGGGGAAAGACCCACTTCTATAAGGAGAATAGGATAGGGTGTATTGCTTTTAATTTTGAGGTTATACTTTATAAAACGCTTCTGAATTTGCTCAATATTTCTCCTGGATTCTCTAGAGATGTTGCAACCCCAAACCTCACTTCCATACAAGATAACAGGATCGTCTAAAGTTTCAAAGAGGAGCTTATTTTTATCCCACATCACAAGGTTTGCTGCTTTACAATTATTTTCAAGACCAAAATAAGCTTTCCACCCTCCATTAATCCTTTTCTCAATGTTATAGTTCCAGTTGAGCTTGTGATGAATATGAATTCCTAGGTACCTGTAAGAAGACACTTCCTCCAAGTTTCTATTGTCATACTCAAAATTAACGTAAGTGTCCTTCTTGGATTTGATAGTCATAACTTATGTTTTGTCAGTGTTAACAGTCATACCCATGGTAGATCAGAAATCCTTAAGAAGTTTTAGTTGATTATTAAGATCAAATGGGCACCTTTCCAAAAGAATAATATCGTCATCATAGAGAAGAAGGATGATGACTTATCCAGCTAAGATCATGCCAGCGCAGTCTGCTTCCTCTAAACAACCTTCTAGCTTGTCGATGTAAATGCCAAATAGGGTAGGGGAGAGGGGGCAACCTTGTTTAACTTTGATATTACACTTAATATCTTTCGACCACCCCTCATTCCTCTTAAACTTGGCAATTACATTCTTGTATAACCTTATAGTGGCAGCTCTCAACTCGAAAGGAACCTTTAGCTCTTCTAATCTATTACATAGGTTATTTCTAGGTACCGTATTGAAAGCCTTTCTAAAGTCCACAAAGCAACAAAAGAGATTGGATTTATCATTACGACATTCCTCCACAATGATCCTAAGCGTAACGAGGTGGTTCATTGTTGAGTGTTGCCTTCTAAAACCCTCTTGGCCTTAAGCCCACTTACCTTCACTTTCAAGCCATATGCTCATCTTATTTTCCAAAATAATACCATATAACTTGGCTAAGAGAGGGCTAGTCATAATTGTCTAATAATTAGAGGGGTTATTTGTATCCCAACTTTTAAAACTAGGAAAAATGAGGCTCTGAGTTCATGGTTTAGGGAACCCTTGCTTGACTGCTTGATTGAAAAGCTTGTGGATGTAAGGGATGAGGACAGGACCTCCAATTTTTTAAGATTTCTACCTGGTAACCCTCAATGTCCTTAGCTTTTCCATTTGTTAAACGCTTAACCCCAAAATATATGTCTTCTAATGAGAAAAATTCTTTTGTTGTGAGCATGGTTTCAAAGTTATCTATGACATTTGGAGATTCATACAGCTTTCTAAGATAGAAATTCCAGTAGTGTAAGGAAATTAGATTATTATCTTTAGTTTTTCTAGTTAGAATTTGCCTCCAAAATTTCTTAGGAGCTACCTTAGAGAGGTGTAAGATATTTTCTTGTCTTTTATGAATATACTACATTTTCTCCTTTTAGTTAGGGCTTTGTGTATTTTTATCTTGCCAATTCTAAGAGACTCATCAACAACTTCCTTAATTTATATCCTCGCACTTTTACAATCTTTATCATACCAAGGGTTGGTTTTTTTATTTTATTTATTACTTGAAACTTCAATTGAGAACTTGTTAATAGAATATGAGAGGGTTGTAGTAAAATTATGATAGAGGTCTTCTATGTTGTCTATACTAGATAAAGGAAGCAAATTAATTTTTAATTCATTTAGAAAAATATCATTTGTATTTCTATCAAAGATTAATTATTTTGGCTATAAGGATTATCTTCTATGGGATCTCTATGCATGAGAAAATTGAGAGTTAAAATTAAAGGTCTATGATCTGAGTCAGCCTCGTGGTCGTTTAAGAAGTCCAAATTTATTATTTCATTGTATAAAGGGATATCGTAAATAACATAGTCTACTACGTTACTACCAAGCCCATGGATACAGGTCACCTGGCCAGAATTGGGCCACTTCTTTAAACCGTTACAAATTATGAGATCTTGAGCACTGCAAAGCTTGACTATCTCAGACCCAAAAAAAAAATCCCCTAGATCTTCAGAGCTTCTTTTGTATCGGCTAGCTAGAGTAAGGTCTTCGTCTAACCAAGAGAATTAGACTTGGAATAATTTCTTAGAAGAATATCTTGGTTGCTTGCATTTTGAGCATTAAAGTCACCCGTTAAGAGGATATTACCTTAATTCCTTAGGCTAGAAATATAATTCTCTAAACCATTGTAAAGACCATTTTTATCTAAATTGTTTTTCTTATAGAAGTTAGAATTGATAGGGGAAAAATAACAGATTGCTATGTAGGGTTTTTTATCATTAATGTCAATAATCTCTATCCAAATATATTGGTTGTAAGGGTATTTTTTATAAAGCCTAGCATGGGGGGATATGTTATTCCTAATGTAACAAGATATACCCCTAGTGCCTCTATGGTAGGATCGCTTGTTCCAGAATGACCATAGTACAAAGCCATCTTTGTTAGGGACCTTAGATTCTTCGTGCTCCCAAGTTTCAACTAGCAATATAATATCAACTTCATTCGAGATCCAACTTAGCTTGGGGCCTTTATTCCATGGCAAGCCTCGACAGTTCCAAGAAAGAATCTGGAGCATGTTGAATTACTATTTATTACTATATTTTTGGTTTCTATCTCGAATAATGGCTTTTCTATTTCTGATTATTGCCCATTTTACCTTTTGAACCTCCTTTCATAATTCTGCTTGATCTTCTGGAATGAGATGTTCATTTATAAATCTTCTCGTTCCTTTTAGACTTGAGATTTTACTAATTATGTCATACTTATGGTTAGTAGAGCTCACCTTTATCAGGATCAGCCTTCCTTTATTCTCAGTGAATTTCCAACACCTTGTTGCTTCTATGACACACGTTGTTTCAATTTGTAATCTATTATGTAATTTTGTCTGGGATATGGCTAAAGTATCCTTGTCTACCTCCTCTTTCAAACCGAAGATTATAAGGTTCAAGGCCCTTTTTTTACGCTCATGGTCTAATTCTATCAATTTTTTCAATCCTTCTTTAATGGGTTTGATATCTAATTTACCTGCCACACTATTTAGGTTGAGATTGTTATTAAATTTTTCTTATAGTTCTTTAATCATGTCCTTCATTTTAAGACTTTCTAAAGTATCAACATCTCCTTGTTGGGATGTTTGGTTCGTAACTTGGCCTTGTTTTTCTATTACCTGCAATCTAATCTCCATTGTCTCCATTTTATTCTCCAATAGTTTTATTTTATTTTCTATTTGTTTCTGGATCTTGTCTTCAAGAGATGTAAATTTATTTTCCAGCATGGCTTCTAGCTCTGTTTGTAGCATGACTTCTCTTTATTCTCTACATTTCTCTAAAGACTCTATATACTCATAAAGGCTTTGTAAAGTAACTGTGCTAGGTCTACTTTTGACAATCTTTAGTAGATGCAGTGAATTATTCATACTTGTGAACAAATATATGAGCAGTAGATATGTATTAGAAAAAAAATATAAGGAATGTGTGCACTTTATATAATCATTTTTAATCGCCTTCCAGCTACAGAAATAAGGAGTCGACGTCCAATCAACAAACCTGGCTATCTCCCTAGCTGCAGAATAGCCGAATCAGCCGTAGAGTCGCAGATCTGAATATATATATATATATATATATATATATATATATATATATGGTCTGCAGAGCCATAGTATAGCTGGATCATTGGTGCTGATGCACTTGGATATATCCAGATGTGGCTGCTTAAACTCAAACTCTCTGATATTTATAGAATTTATTTCTTTTTATACCGTCACAACCCCTGAGATCGGAAGGAAAATGACTATCGATCTTTAAAATTCATGTTTTGATGCAGCCAAAGGGATAGAGAAATGACCTGGAAAACCGTGAAGAATTTGTATCAAAGTCCCTTGCAATACTGATCTCGATATCACCCTAGCAGCAAATTCGAAATTATATATATATATATATATGGTCCGTGTTGAAGTTTGCAACAAGAAACAGTGAAAGTGGCATCCGAAAACATCATCCTTGATCCTGTGAAAATTAAGCACCTAAACTAGGTGGGGCCCACACAGGCTATTTTTAGGTGTATGTCTATTTTTAGAATGGTGAGCATATTCTAAAATTAGCAGGATGTTGATTCTAGATGGTTGAGCAAATTCTATCTTTAGATGAGTTTCTATTTTTAGAATATGGGTGAAGTCTATTTATAGATCGCTAATCTAAAAATAGAATGCATGTTGATTATTATTAGCCCTTAATAATAATTAGACAATAAATAGTAACTTATTCTCTTCGAGCACTTTATTTCAGTGAAAATATGTGCCACATCAGCGAGCTGAAGGAATTACGCAATTCCTAGGGTGGTTGGTGACTCATGCATGGAGGACTTATTTATAACTTATAGTGGCAAGTTGTAACAGAGTTGGAAGAGTAATTATGTGATTTGTTATTTAGTTTAACTCAGTTCAGTGAGTTAAACTCAGTTGTGTTAGTTGTAATTGAACATACACTAGTGAAAGATGAATGAATTAATTAGTTATTTAATTCACAAGTAGTGTCTTACTTGCAACTGAATAAATAAAGCAGTTAACTATTTGCATGTCAGATTTAGTGGAGACCCAGTGGAGAGTTAGGTGAAAGGGAGAGATGGACTATCTGTTGTGACTATAATGGAGCATTCAATGCATCCACACACACATTGGAGATTCCTATGAGTATTGTGCGATCAAGGCAAGGTAAGGTCGAATTCATTCAGGGTTCTTCTTCAGCAAGGATTGCGCAGTGGAGGCAAGCTATCAAGAGACAAGAAATTGGTGCATGGAGGTACAAATTTCTGCAAGACAGTGTGAAACGATTGTATATTTTACTGAGAGCTCTATGAGCTGAGCTTTGTATGAGATATATGAGATTGTTTCATGATCCATTGATATACATAATATATGATAGTTGGGGTTTTTAGCTTTAATATTTCCCGGTAAAACAACTGTGTTATGTGTGATTGATTTTTCTTCATGTGTTTGCAATTGGTGATTTAATTTCCGTAAAGAATTAAGTAGAAGGATTATGTATTTAACATAAGGATTAAATTGTTGGATCAGGAGAATCCAGTAACATACATGCATATTTTTGTTTGTAAATTTCTACAGTCTGCAGGGCCGTAGAGCTGAAATAATCCATGGTAAAATGGGGTGCACATACATGGTTAAGAATCTTGTTATATTGTAACCTTAATGTAAGTATTAAGTTTTTATGTGACTATTAGTTAAATTTAAATATGGTTCAAGAATCATTATTTTACATCACAACATCTCCCATTTTTTCTTTTAGATTTAATTTAAAAAATGTAATAAATTAAAATTAGAATAAAACATTCAAAAGATGTTGACATACAATCTTTCTTACATCACACCTAATGCCTACACATCTCCCCCATACTGGGTTGTAGAGCGCTCTCAACCTAGTTATTTTACCTTATTTGTTTTAATTTATTTTTATTTTTATACAATTTGACCCAGCCAACATGTTTAACAAGACATTACAACATATATACAATTTTTGGGCTGGAGAGTGCCTCTCACGCAAGGCATAGTCTTACTAAATGACCTTTTTTACTACATTTTATGACTTTTTTTACGACATTATTTCTGATTAATTTTAACCAAAATCCAGTAGAGATTTTAAAAACTTGAGTTTAAGTTTAATCTGTAGGGGGTTTTTCAGGGCACTAAATCCATTTATGCATTCAAAATGCATTTTAAATAACAAAAAATCACATTCTTAATTGTAACCAAAATCTGGAAGAGATTTTAAAAACTTGAGTTTAATTTTAATCTGTAGGGGATTTTTCAGGGCGCTAAATCCATTTATGCATTCAAAAATGCATTTTAAATAGAAAAAAATCACATTCTTTCTTGAAATTGTTTTTTCGGATTCCGGTGAAAAAGTTTTTCGTGTATAAGTTAGACTACACCCTCACACAAGCAGCGAAAAGGGATTCTAAAAATAGGCATAGTCTAATTAATATAGGAAATTTTTTTTGGCAAGGATCCTTTAATAATTCTTTTAACAATATCGTGATTTTATTAAAAAAAATTCAATGCATAAATGGGTTCAACACCTTTAAAAACTCTTAACACACTTAGATTTTCAAATTAAACAACTTAAACTTATGATTTAAAAAAAAAAAAAAAAAAAATCCATTTCATCTCTTAGTTAGAATACTATATTCATTACTAGTTCAACATGTCACATTATTATAAGAACTTTATTAATTATTATTTGAGCATTTATTCTTATTCATTTATTTTAATTTGACCTAATCTAGTTGGCTATTAATATTTTGGAATTCAAGTGTGTACATTACTAGCAATTGCCCCAAAAGGTGCAAAGAGAGGTCGATAGAGGTGCAAAGGAACGCCGGAAGGTGGAGCGGTAGATATGGAAGGGAAGTGTCTTGGTGTTCTACATGTCGGACATAATGAATGTTAACAGAAGAGGTGGAGACACTGACATTGAAGGGGGAATTTTATGAAAAGAACAAGTTTGTGACGATATGGAATAAGGGCTTTTAAACTGTGAAACGTATTTTTTTTGTGTCATCCCTAGCTAGGCAATATAAAATGTCTGTGTAAATATGAAAACGACTTTGGAATAAAATTATGTGAGTATGAGGTTCGTAGTTGGATATAACTAATGAGTGATATAAATAGGAGATAGGGTAAAAAGATGGAAAGGAAAGCATATATTTTGAAAGAACAGATAATATTTTTGTGAACAAATTATAATTAAGTCATTCATGATAATAATTATGTATGGAAAAGAAAGCATATATTTTGAAAGAATAGATAATATTTTTGTGAACAAAGTATAATTAAGTCATTCATGATAATAAGTATGTATGACATTTAAATTATCTGAAAGCATGTAAATGAGAAGAAATTGGGTTGATGTCATGGAGACATTTTTTTAGAGTTTAAAATATAACATTACTTCATGATGAGTATACAGATGGGAAATTTCATTGAGGCAAAGAAATTTCCTATTGAAATGTAAAGAAATGAATATCGGTGTCCTTCATCAAAGGAAACTTTAGTTTCCCGTGGAATAAAAACAGAGTACCCCTCATTGTCTGATGGAAGATGCCACGTGTACTGCGTATAAGCTTAGCCTTGGTTGAAGAATACAAAATGCCTCCAACTTTGATGGCATCGAAAGTCGATTGGCGCATCGATGTGTCATCGAGGGGCTGCAAGCAGAAAACTGACTCCATGAACGCCCGTATGGTCGACTCCGCCTCCTTCTTGCGGTACACTGCCATGCAGTGCACAAGGCAGTAGCTATGTGGAAACCAAGCGCAGAGATCAATGAGCAAGCTTCCAGAGCTATGTTTCTAGAATTCAAAAATCAAACAGTAATAACGAAAGTAACCCAGGCTAAAATTATAAAAATCTTATAATACAAAATTTAAAAAGTTTACTATTTAACATAATGGTTGTCCGGTTCTATAATTCTGTATTAAGGAATCCAATCCAATCCATGGCAACAAACCCACCGTCTCCATTAACATCGCGACATTGTGCAATTTTTCGCAAACCTACGGCTTCCCTAAAAACCGTGTTCTCCGGCAGGTCTGCCACCATGGCTTTTGTTGCACCACCACAACACCAAACTCCAATCCCAACACTACCAGAAAATCTATTGGTAGTGATAAAATACCATGAGAAAACAAAGCATTCCTTCAAAAAATATGCCTATGGCCCCCATGGCCTCGATTGGGCAAACCAGCCCAACCCCTTCTAACACTATGACACTGCTTCGGAAATCACTCTTCTCCAATTTCTACCCAGCAAAACTACCACCGATGATCCTCCATACCTCAATCCCTTCTTGCAATTCCCTACCTCTAAACCGCTTGACAAAGTCACCATTTCTCAGTTCTTCTATGACTGCCTTGTGCTCTCAGCCTGGAAAACCACCGGCTACTCCACTTGGTCTCTCAGGTTCAATCCTAGCTGCAAAAATTTGCACCCAACCGAGGGGTATATAGTCAGTGGCCCTGTGAGCATTATTTCTGAAACTGCATTTCCCTATGCACAAAATGATCTTTCTATCTGCACCGCTTCCACTCATCCCTCTCTGATGGATTTTTCTATTGTCGAAGGGGTTCAACAAATGCAATATAACTTTCATCAGCAAATCCAAAACGATATTGGCATCAACGGTCGAGTTGAGCTCCAACTCTAGTAGCTTTATGAGAATGATGAAAGGGTTTTGATTTTCGAGCATCAAAATTTCGTTCAATGCATCTTTTGCAGCATAGCCTTGGGACCACTTGTGAGATATAATTTCCATAAGTGAGATAGATTTTTCTAGTTTACATGGTGGCATATTCAGTCAAGTGGTCTGAACAAGCGCACCATAATCAAACCATCGTAACTGGGTATTCTTTTTGTTGTTCTAATTATGTATAATTCCCAAGAATTATTTAAAATATATATATATATATATATATATATATATATATATATATATATATATATATATATATATATATAGTCGATATGTCGTTATCAAATATGTGTAATTATAAAAATGTTGTTTTTTTATATGCTATGAAATTGTGAAAGTTTTATTATGGTTGTGGACCATAGAATGGGCAATAATCATTACACGGATGGGCTTCTGACATTGACGTCATATAATTCATTAAACAGCAAAATCCATAGAACCAATTGCCTACACATGCCCCATTAGTGGGCCTGCAAAAGTTGAGGGTTTTCCCCATAATTTTGTGTTAACCGCATTCGCAGGAGATTTGTTTTTATGCTTTCTTCGGGGGTACATTTTATCATGAAATTTTCTAATCTTCTAACCAATGGAAATCAAGATATGGCTAGAGAATCCATGAATATTGAATTTTTTCCAGTCGACATGTTATTCAAATCCCAACTTGAGAAACGTAATGACTTACCAAGGTAAACCGTTTCAACCCTTGTCCCCTACCTGGTGGGTGCACACACTTAGTAACTCGTACTTCTCCTTTAGATACTTATTTTTAGGTCGGGTAAATGATTGAATTACTTAGCATTCAGAACTTGTTGGGACGAGGCTATTTTTTTCTCTAAAAAGCGAGTTCGGGGCCCCTAAAAAAAAGGTGTTTTCTTTATCTACATGCATGCATTTGGGAGGTTTTTAGGTTTCGACGGACCTACCAAACCTGGTGCCAGCCCTCTACTTTATGCCTTTTCATATTGGGATCTTCTTGACAACCTCAACTGTGTATATTGCTTTAGATATAGTATGATCACCATTTTTCTAACCCTTATGACACATTGATTACACTATCACTATGCTCATATTCCTGGAGAATTAGCTATGATAAGCTGAACAAACTGTGATGTAAGAACATGTAGTTACAACACATATTCAAACAAGAGCTGAATATAACTCTATTCCAAGCTGTTATGTGATTCCTTATGGTTACATGTTTAACTATGAGTACCAATCTAACTATAAACACCATGGTTGGGATTGGGAACTATACCAATAGTGGCTCGGCATCGGGGATCTATGAGTTTTTCAACACCCGGAGGTAACCGCACAAGACATTGTGGTGCGTTCCCGGGTTTATTCATTGTTTGAGCGAAGGTTCCTGCAGCTCGAGTCGGCTTTGCGCCTTGACCTGGATTACATTCAATATTATGTACCCATGTTCCTATACGTATATTAACGGAACGTTGTTAAGAGTAGTAGATAATTAAAAATTAAAAATTATAGCGGAAATTTTTAACTGCAACTTATCTTCTACATGCACATGTGGTAAAATACTTAAATGCGTTGAACCGGGGGTTCATAACCATTTGAAGAAATGACAATTTCTCATGCTGCCAATTTTGGGTTGATTTGTGATCCATGAGGGCAATGGGCAATATGTGAATTTTCCTGCTCAACTAGATATGCTTCGACCATGTTTATGGAGATATCATTTAAATTTTTCCTATATCGATTTGAGAATATTTTGATTTTAAATCTTTTTTACTGATATTAATCTAACCTCGTAGAGGATTTAATTTTTCAAAGTGAATATACAATTTGATGGAAGGCCTCCAGAGAATTAATTATGTAGAATATAAGAAGAATGCACTTTCCTGTCTTTCCAATTGTCAATGCTTCTTCTTACAACTATCACTACATGAAGAAAGGAAAAATATGCACTGATGAAGTTGGCCTTTTTGTGTCTTTGAGGAACTTGGGAACTTTGAATATTGAGACAACGAATGATGATTTGTCACGAATTTGGGGACAGCAGGGATGATCTTGAATATAATGAGTCCATTTTGTTTCACTGTCTGTATTACCGGGATCCTGTCGAAACCTCTCTTTGGCAAAACCGTAACTTGCCCATGTGAATTTCAAGTGCGAGAGGGTACCAAAATTTATGGCATGGTAAAATCAAAACGATAAGAATTTAAATGAGAAGGTTCGACAGATGAGTAATAGTACAAGCTGGAAAGATGACCAATTTTTATTGGTTGGAGGAATAACCAAATGGAAAATCGAATTTGTAAGAAGGGCGATAGACAAAGCTTCTCATTGGCTGGGGTGAACAGTGTTTTCTCACCCCACTCCAGCAAAGAGAATGCCTCCGGCATAATTAAATTTAAATTTTTAGTGTATTTTATATATATCATTAAGAAAATTTCAATTATACATGTATGTCATATGTTTTCATTTAGTGAATTTCATATCTAAGGGATTGACATAGGGTTATGGCCATGAAAAAAGTTTGTACTACTAGTCATATTTTTCAATTAATATGAGATAGAAGTACCTTAAACAAGTTCTGTAACACACTGTTTGCATTTCAGGAGTCGGTGTATTTTCTATTTGTAATGTCTATATTTGTATTATTCTTTGGATCACAGTCACAAATTTTGAATTCAATTTAACTTTCAAATAATATATTTTGTTATGTCTTTCTAAAATTTAGAACTCTGGTCGAGTTACTATTGAGAGTTATACCAAAGTCGATTAAAATCAATATATGCTCATCTTGTTGCATAATAATGTCAAGGCCAATAACGCAAGAGTTAAATCATAAAATATAAATAATGGCAACAATAAGATTAAAATATGTATCATGAGATTAAACACCTAGAGAAATTTGCCTAAAATATATTATATTATTCGTTGAGTTACCCATTTATACAAGAAAGAAAAAAAGCACGAAAAATAGAATACAACAACCACGACAATTGGATGTTGCACTAGCCATGAACTACATATATGAAGTCGTTCATCCTCATCATCACTCTTCATTTTTCGTTGCATTCTGATATTGTTGATACTCGAAGACCAAGGCCATCCTTGTAGTGTACCCAAGCTAGTAGTGTAAAACAATAATACCTAATAATTACTTATTGAACTAATGTAATAAAGCACTATATCATATAGTACTAACTGTGAATCCAGTTAGTTGGATTAGGTTGTGGTTTAACTTAAAGATGGAGTTCTTTCCCCAAGTGATGACCCATGTTAAAGCAGATGACCAGATATCTTTGAGGTGTGGGTCATGTTAATGCAGCACCACTCATTCTATGGTAACACAGAGAAGTTGTGATTAGTGTTCGTTAATGTTAATGAGATCTTTGTGGATGAAGCCAAGTGTAAATCCTCAGTGACTACAAAATATATACCACTCACTTGCAAAGTCATAGCCAAGTATTTTCTAGTAGTAAAACTTTTATAGTATAGAATTTGACACCATCTTCAACCAAAAGAAATTTACTTGACTTAAAAAATAATTTAATATAAATTTTGAATGTTGATTTACAACACTTACCATTACAAAAATGATTAAAAAAATTAAACAATAAAATAATGATATTAATAAATTAACATGCTTCATAAAATATAAAATACATAAAATAATAATTTGTATATTTAAATAACATTTTCTCCACTTTACTTACCAATACCATAAATATAATTAGTTATTTAAAAATTATGATATATACATGATGAAATAAATTGTAGTACTCAGTTTCATGATCAAGTTAACTAACTATATAAAAATATATATCCATTATGAATTGAAATGATAAAGTCAGTATTTGTGTCTGTAACTATCGCATGGAAAATAAAATACTCAATATAAATTAATATAAAAAATATGTTTAAAAATACTATAAAATTCCAAAAAATACCAATCTATATAACCGTTTATATTTAAGCCTAGCATGGTAAAAACATGGACCAGATTATTCATAAATATGGAAACAAATTAAAGCTCAATACCCAAGTATTATTTCTTCCAACCAAATGAGTAGTTTTCAAATACATCATTTAAAAAGTATTCTTAATTACACAAAGCAGAAATTAATGGTGTCCCATATGAGGTTGTGATATACGTTCAATGTTAGTAGCGAATTAAAAATGATTAAAAAAATAAAATTTTCTTCAACAATTAAGTAAAAATTAAAATGGTAATGTGATGTCAATGGTATATAGAGTTTGGAATATTTTATTAACATCAAATTTACATAATATTTTGAAATTTAAAATCAAATTACATAAATAAATAAATAAATAATAACATTAAAACATTGTAAAATAAATTAATATAATTTCATACATTATAATTATATATTAAAAATTAGTTACTCACGAATATGAGTTTTATTACATGCTATTTTTTTTGAAAAAGTATTTTTTCTATTTTATTTGAAATAAAAAATATATAATTTTTTTAATTGCTATGAGTTTGTTTGAGAGTTTGTCTAGACATTGTGTTTTACTTTCATTAATTACATCAAAAATTATGTGCTAAGTAAAATTAATTCAGCTTATATGCAAAAATATTTTGAGTAGTTGAACAGAATAGTTGTTATCTTATCATTCAATTTTCTTGCTAATAACGTAAAGATAAAAAAAATTGTTTATGAATATTATTTTCTCCATTCTCCACATGCTATAAAGATCTCCACTCTCCTCATGCTATAAAGAGATAGATAATTTCTTATGAAAAAAGGTAAAAAGTGTGGAAATTCGTGAATATTACGATTGAAAGTTTGTATAAATAGATATTACAGTAGAATTTAAGGTTGTGTAAGAATACTAGACGTAGATATAATGAATACAACATGGTAGTTGAAATATTGTAAAAAAAGATAACTTACTGATTATTACCATAAAATAAGATAATAATCAGAACACCACACTCAAGATACCATCGGTAAAGGAAAAAAAAATAACATACAGTAAATTAAAGTGGCTACTAGAAAGGAAACCGATATATCCATTCAAGAAATTAGTTACCTGGTAAAAACGATATCTAAGTACAATCTATACAATCTAATGTTTCGCTTCAAACTCAATACAACATGCACAAAATATTATATTGCACTTCAAAATGAGGCACAAGATCTTATATTGCACTTAGGTTAACATAAAACAGAGACCTATTCCCACACAATTCTCAAGAGGTTGAATGACTTGATTATTGTGTGGGAACTATCTGGATCAATCCTCAGGTTGGCTAGCATGCTCACTCAAATTCACTATCAAGTTAGATTTCATAATCAGTGACAACATATTTATACTAGTTAAGATACCATCCCAAAAATGTAGGGAAGTATCCAGGGATTTCTCATTAGGTTTTCCATCCTTGGAAAGAAACAAAAAAACAGATATTATTCCAACTAGGGAATAGTGTCAACTAGAAAGTATAAAATTGCAGAACCCAGAAAATGCCACTGGCATGTTTAAATAATTGAAACACTTATTCTTCCAAACACATATTACATCTATATCCCACAACCTCAAATGCATATAATTGAGATAGAAGTAAAGTTGCATCATCCATTCATATTGTAAACAGTAATATGAATCACGCTTTGAAAGCCCTATAAACACTTTTTTGTCTGAGGAGTGTTGGCCTCTAAATAGAAAAAAATTAAGCTCCCTTTGCATATTTTACATTTTCTATATCAGATGCTTATAATGACCAAAATGTAAACAAATACTTGCGCTCCATTTTCAATTTTACCCTGCAATATTGTTTTCTCAATTATGACCAAGTACTTAATCAAATTGCATGATAATGCAATTGTAACCAAACTAGGGCCTTGGATCCCTCTGCAATAAGGAGTTTCCAATGTCCGTAACATAGTGCAAGATGCATTAAGCCGACGTATGTTATCCATGTAAACGATAAACTTAGGTGAGATAACTTACTACAATTGGCAGCAAGAATGCCAAGCCCCTAGTTAGTGACAAAAGGGCATTGACAGACATTTAAATACTCCAATTCCATAAAATCTGATAGGATATTCATATAACTAACAGCGGTGCATCTAACGATGCTCAAATGCCTTAGCATTTTGGCACCATTTTCTATAGAATCCAATATTTAACTCATCTACATCTGTAAATATGAGATCCAAATATTGCAGATTAGAACACAAGACTGATTGTTGAGAACCCCTTTGAAGATGGTCTTGAGCAGTATTTTACATGTACTCTCTCCAATTGTTTGTTGAAATACATCAAAATAACCAAATCCACATCCCTGACCTTCTCCACATATTCTAGCGAGAACCCCTTCAATCAGATCTCGCACAAACCGATTGCAGGCAGGCCTTGCCCCTCACTACTGAAATAATCCTTGCATTCCATTATAAAAAAAAGAGTTGAGTCCGTCAATATTGAAGCCGACAAGTAAAGCTTCTCAAGGTTTCTACGATTCTATATAATCACAGTAAGAGCATCATCATTCAAAGGTGCAAAGCAATTATAATAAACAAATTCTTTCAACTTCTTGTTTGCAGCAAGAATGCTTGCTACATAATATTGATGATTGCTTTGATCTATCTCTAGTTTCAATACAATTAGAGTTGATAACCCCGATAACTCCCTCAACATAATGGTTAATTACATCGCCATAAAGTAGTGAAAATAACTCGGCGAACCAGAAGATAGAGAGATATATCGACATTTATAGACATAAAATTGAGATCCTAGCTGATAGTTTTTACCCTCGACGGGAAATTCTATGACTAATCTTAAACTGTGGGAAAAAGTTGTAGGAAAATTTGCTCTAGAATAAAAAATTATTAATTATACATGACCTATTAATTAACAAGTATGTCAAGTGAATTTCCCTATCTAATCTTAAATGATAGGAAACAGTAGTAGGAAAATTTGTTGGAGAGAATAACAACTTATTAAAAAATAACAAGTATGTTAAGCGAAGGATGTGGGTAGCCTAAAAATGTGTGTGCAAGTGTTATTTGGAGAGAAGAAAGGTAGATGAAAAATTCAAGTGCACTGATTCAAAATAAAGGCTTATAGGCCTAACTAATTAAGTCGTTGAAAAACATACACAATTGAATTCCAAAAATATACACTTGAATTCCAAAAGATTGATAGCTAATATGATGACTAGTTGTGGAAACATACACCCACAAATTGATCTAATCTTCCATATTATATTATTATTTAGTAATATTGTTTACCCTTTTAATATTGAACTCATTACTGATGGCTTCTTAAGAATTTTAAATTTATTTTAAATTGAGATCTTTATCAAGTATACAAAATATCAAAATCCCCCCACCTCTATTATTATTATTATTATTTAGTTTTATGTCATGTATTAATTTTTTCGATTAGTTAGTTTAAAAAATACACATTTAAAAGCCCACGGGGCGTAGAATAGACGGTGATGGGGTGTACTATTAAGTCACTCCATGATGTGAAAGTCATTGGTTCAAAACTCCATGTGCAAAAATCCAGTCATGTTAAGGGCTAGTGTGGCCCAAACAGGGTGCAATTCTTAGGTGATTTTGACGGCTTAGATGCCCTTGGGTCACGATTTCTCAAGCCACAGATCAAGCTTGATGTAATTTCTAATGAAATCAAACTACTTATACAACAACAAAAAAAATACATACAAAAATTATTCTCTATCTATGTTTGATAAATATTAACTTAAAATGGATTTAGACGTGCGCGCCCACAAACACACACACATATATTACAGAAAACACTTGTGCGAGAATACCAAAAAAAAAATTGTATTTCTAGATTCATCACATTAAGATTTTCAATCACCTTTCAAGCCAAATCATCAATGTCTTGAGGATGAACCACACGTATTTGCTAAAAATTTTAATGTAATGAATTTTGAAATATCAGATAAAAATTATTAATTAATAAATATTTTAATATTTCTTCTAACTGTAATGTTATATTCATTGGTTCATGGAAGCATCTCTTCCATCCTAAACTATAGAATATCCTACTATACACCCTCTAATAATGCATCAAAGGTTGAATAAGTTGAGATATAAGGTTGAACATACACACCCTCTAATAATGCATCAAATGTTGAATAAGTTGAGATATAAGGTTGAATATACATTGGGATATACAACTTTTAAATTCAACCATGTATCATCTTAATATATATAACATTTAATGCATTGTTGGTGTATATTGTTGGTTCTTGTTACTCTTGATGCAATATAAATGTATATAATAAATTTTCCTCTTGAATTTTTATAACTTAATTTCTTAGATCTTTTTATTAATATTATTTATCAACTATGCTATCTTAATCTATATAACATTTAATGCATTGTTACAAGGTGTATATGGTTTGTTCTCATTACTCTCCATGCATATATCAAAAAAAAAAATTGGGGGTTTAATTTTTTATATTTATTATTTACTGATATTATTTATCTTCTTTATGAATTGAAATGATATTTTAATGTTCACGAGACTACAAAAAAAATAGTTTATGGGACCATCAATTCTCTTTTTTTCGTCTTTTCCAATTCAATCATTTTCTTATTTAAATTGATGATGAGTTGGCCCAAGGTTCCAACAATCCCCTCGCTGAAAAGACAATGCCAAAAAATCGATGCTAACATATTCCCATTACTTTCTCTAATGTCTTTGTACACATCACATTCCAAAATGAAATGTTTTTCCAATTCCACTGCCTCAGACGTGCAAACTTGTACACACCCGTTATTCCCAATCTTATTTAGGCCTTTTCCACTGTCCTGTTTCACACCGAAGTTGATGCGAGTTGGTTCTTAATTGAGCAATAAGAAAATTTTCCCTCCATGTAATGTTAGCTCCAATGTACACTTTTTGGTTGGAGATCCCGCGTAGTGTTGAATTATTCAATGTAGTACTTCTTCTTTCTACCCAACTCTTTCCCGCATACCTGTTTATGAAACTTCTCCATAAAAAAATTCTTTAGCTCCTTCCTATTTGCGGGACAGGCATTGAGGTACATATTTTATTTTTGCATCCATGTGTAGTTTTGTCTCATCCATGTTTTCTTTCTTTCACTCATGCCTTCCTTGAAGATAACATTAGGCCATCTACCTACTCCCATTTTCTAAAAGTGTTTCTATTTCACTAAGAGCTCTTCATATTAGGACATAAGGTGTTGAAATGGCAACAAGAAATGGCACCCCAAGGGGGCTTCTGATTTAATTTATCCTTAATTAAATTAGAAGGAAATTGTAATTCCACATCATAGGACAACTTGTGTGAGTTAACTGAGTTGGGAAGACTTAGTTAGCTCAATCAATTTGAGTTGAGGGTCAAACTGGAGGCATGTAGAGGTCACTCTAAGTTTTAGGGGTTCCAGTTGCAATTTATTTTGAGTTGTAATTAGTTAACTCAATTATTTGAGTTAAAATCAGTTTAACTAGTTCTAACTAAGAGAGAGCTAGTGATAGGTCGAGTTAATTAAATCTGACTTAATTCACATGTAGTGATCAATCACATAATTGATAATTCACTATAAATGGTTTTGCATGTCAAATCTAAGGAAGGCCCAATAGAGATTGGAGTTAAGGGGAAGATAACTATCAGTTGTATAATTAGAAAATTGTATAGGTCATGCATGAGGTCATCAGGATGCCTTGGATTTATTGCACAATCTATTGATGGGAATTTCCTAATTAACAGGGGCTCAATTATCCTAGGAATGTGTGAGAATGGATGGCCAAGGAGAGGCAAGGAAGTGGTTAAATATTGGACCAAACTTGTTTAGATCAGAGTGAGACAGTTAGCAGAGTGCAAAGGTTTCTTGGGAAGGGAAATAACACTGCTACTTTGTGCCATATACAAATAACGAGGTATTTTAGCTGATTCTTTCCCCAAATACATATTTTTGTTGTGCGATATAAATTCTCTCTCTTTCTTGTTCATGTGATTGTGCGATCGTACTTGGTTTCCGCAATGTGTAGAATTGATTCAGTATTTTTTTTTAGTACATTACAAGATCATTTGAATCTATTTAGATATTTCTACATGGTATTAGAGCAGGAATCATTATAGAAGAGAAGAACTAGAGTTTGTTTTGAATGGGTGCATCGAATTTGGAAATTTATTATTCAAGACCAGCAACAGATCAATATGTCTTTCATTGGCTTGAGACTCGAATATTCCCTTGAGGGTAATCCGAATTACATAGAATTAAAGGACATAATGGAGGTAGTGCTAGAGGAAAACGGGCCTAAGGAATTCATAGACAATGGTATTCCCCAGCCCGCAGCAACAGATGCTCAACTTCTTGATGCATGGAAGAAGAATGTAGCAAAGGTGAGAAGGATTCTTTTAGAAGGATTTTTAGATCATATTGTCTCGAATCTCCATGGAAATGAAACTTTGTATTCTATGCGGAAGGCCTTAATAGATATGTTTTAGGATAACAATGACCACAGGAAGCTGGCACATAAATACAAGCTCAGAAAGATCAATATGGAGAAGGATGATAGGATCCCAAAATACTTGACGAAGCTCACTCAATGTCGAGATGAGCTTGGAAGTGTTGGGGTGAAAATTGCACAGGATGATTTGGTGATCCTAGCACTTCTAGGCCTCTCCAAGAGCTGGCATAGCTACTAGGACTCGGTGAATGGGAGGGAGAAGCCACCATAGTGGGATTGATTATGGGCTGACTTGGTACAAGAAGAGATTCTTCGGAACACCAGATATGGATCATCATCAAATATTTATGGTGACGAGAGTGGTACCTTGGTTGGAAATTCGAAGAAAGGGAAAGTGAAGGCATCCCATTCCAAATCAGATTCCAGTCAAGCGGGAAAGAAGTGAGACTTGTCGAAGGTAAAATGTTTTCATTGTCATGAGCTTGGACACTATGCTACAAAGTGTCCGCACAAGAAGACCAAAAAGAAATATTCAGGAGGAGCGGCAGGTGAAGCACTTGCTTCACAGTTTGAGTTGGATTTCGCCCTCATCACATGCATGGTGTCATCGGTGATGGGTTATGTGTGGTACTTAGATAGTGGAGCTTCGTTCCATATGACCGGCAACAAATAATGCTTCAGTAACTTGAAGGAGAAGGATATCCATATGCACATCGAGATGGGAGATGACGGGACGTATAACGCTATCGACATAGGTACAGTTACCTTTCATAGGGATATAGGTACTCCTCTCACATTAAAATATGTCATGTATGTTCCTAATTAAAGAAGAATTTGGTTTTTGTTTCTATGTTGGAAGACTGTAGATATGATGTGATATTTAGTGAAGGAAAGGCGTTCCTTCGTCACAAAGCCACAGGATGGGTGAAAAATATTGGGGTTCAAGTAAAGAACCTCTAAAAATTGGATGTAGAAGATTGTAATAACTTGAGCATGAAAGTAGATAAGGTGGAGAGCCGAGACATCGATGAGTTATGGCACATGAGATTGGGCCATCTACACCATCATAGTGCTTTGAAGATCATGCATCATATTTCTACAGGACTTCCAAAGGGTGCACTTGCGCAGTGAGATACATGAAAAATGTGTACATTGGGGAAATATACCAAAGCCACCTTTCATGACAAGGAAATCCGAGCAAAGGCAATCCCTGAGAGAGTTCACTCAGATGTGTGTGGACTATTCTCGATAGCTTCCACAACAAAACACACATATTATGTGTTGGGAATCACGATTTTTGTTAGACCAAAACCCACAGGTGTTAGTCAATGATCACATCGCCAGAGACAAGGATCCACGAGAGGTGTTTAATCCATGTCGCAAAACATAGGGGGAACATTGGTTTATCCAATTTCCAACAATATCCCCCCCAATGCGATCCGGGTGTGTATCAAACTCATGACTTTCACTCTGATACCACTTGTTGGGAATCACGATTTTCATTAGACCAAAACCCGCAGGTGTTAGTCAACGATCGCATTGCCAAAGATAATGATCCACGAGAGGCGGTTAGTCCATGTCTCAAAACACATGAGGAGCGTTGGTTTATCCAATGTCCAACATTATGTGATTTTTGTAGATGATTTTTCATGAAAGTGTTGGATTTTGTTCATGTAGAAGAAAGATCAGACATTCTCCAAGTTTTGTGAGTTCAAAGAACTTGCCGAGAAATATACATGGAAGAAGGTGAAGGCTTTGAGGAGCAACAATGGTGGAGAATATGTCTCTAACTAATTCAATAACTTATGTATGTTAGAAGGAATTCGAAGGGAATTTATAGCACCTCATAACCCACAGCATAATGGGGTTGCAGAAAAGAAGAACAAAACTATTGTGGGAGCATCATGAGCTATGTTGTGTGATCAGGGCCTAACGTTGCATCTGTGGATGGAAGCATGCAATACAAAAATATTTGTACAGAACGAAATTTCCCATCAGATACATGGGATGAGTACACCAGAGGAAGCATTTTCAGGTAAGAGACCAAATGTGTCGCATTTTAAAAAAATTGGTTCATCAGTTTATTTCCATGTGACCAAAGATGCCAAGAAGAAGCTAGATCCAACAGTTGAGTTGGGGATATTTGTGGGGTACACTGATACACCTCACAACTATTGGGTGTGCTTGCCAGAACACAGGATGACAGTGGTCAGAAGAGATGTGAAATTTGAGGAAGAGAAGGTCATGAAAATTTCCCTTAAGAGGGAGATTCATTTGCATGTATTTGAGGATCTCTTTGCTCCAAAAGAAGAACCTAAATATGTGGAGCGGCCACAAGCAGAGGTGCAGAGAGTGGAAGCACGCACTCATGCAAAGACATCCTGAGATGGAAGGAAGCACTCTAGAGAGGCTGACAGGTTGTTGTTTGATGGTATAGAGAATGTGGGAGCACCCACAACACAGCGTAGGAAGAGAAGCTCTCTAGAGCAGTACAATAGCTACATGGCTCTTATGAGAGAAGGTGTAGAAATAGAACCATTCTCTTTTGAGGAAGCAGTGCAACAACCAATTTGGGTTGATGCCATGGTTGAGGAGTATGACTCCATTATCAAAAAAAGTGCATGGGAAGTTGTCCCAATACCAAAGGGGAAATTAGTTGTAGGATCTAGGTGGATATTCAAGGTGAAGTAGGCATTACATGGGAATGTGGAGAAGCACAAGACCATTTTTGTGGCCAGATGGTTCTCTCAGGTGGAGGGAATAGATTATGATGAGACTTTTGCACCAGCCGCAAGGTACTCATCAATCATATCGATCCTTGCACTCTCAATGCAAATTGGATGGCAGATACATCAGATGGACGTGAAGACAACCTTCCTCAATGGGTGACTGAGGAAGAGGTGTACCTTGAGAAGTCAGAAGGTTTTGAGACCTTCGACGGGGAGTCACATGTGTGCAGACCCAAGAGAGCATTGTATGTGCTGAAGCAAGTACCTCATGCTGGGTACACCAGGATCAATGGTTATTTCATCGAGTTGGGCTTCACCAAGATTGAAGTAGATGGGAACCTTTATCATATTGTTATAGAAGGTAAGATTTTGATTATTGTACTTTATGTCATGGATCTGATGTTGACAGTTGATGAGAAACTCATCAAGTCTTGCAAACAGGATCTTGCAAGAGAATTTGAGATGAAGGACATGGGCTCTTGCATTATTTCCTGGGATTGGAAATATGACAAAGAGATGGGGAGCTATTTGTATCTCAGGGAAAGTATGCCAACAAGATCCTCGGGAAGTTCCACATGGAGGGCAACAAACCCATGGAGACTCCTTTAGCAGGAAACTGGAGGGAGGCTTCACCGATACTGATTGGGCAGAGAGTCAATGTTGGGTATGTGTTATATTATTTCCACGAATAGTCGCACACACCTATGGTTTTGTGCATGGGTTTGCACATGGTTTTGGGGCATGATGGTTTTCGGCCCCTGGTATTTTGTAGGTCCGGTCAAGGGAACTACATTTATGTTCTAATCCATGGTTAATGGATTGGGGTTTCAATGAATGCTTCGACATGTATATATGTGTGTGTTCTAACACTAAAAGGAACATAATGAAAAATCAAGCTGGTAGTCCCGATTTGGGATCCAGGGGAAAAATCTCTATGTATATCTATTTTATGTTTTATGCTCTCGCTATTATTTATTTTATGTTTTTAAGAATTTGTTTGCAGATAATTTATGTACAGGATTAAAACTTAGACTTGGTATCAGAGTTGTTTCAGATTCAAGGGGATGCCTTTGCTATTGAGGGGTTTTTTGCTCAGCCCTGTGGTAAACCATGTTCAGTGGGAGATCTGCAGGATCGATTTTTGCAGTGAAAGAAGATGGAGAGCAGTGGAAAGATAGAGATCGATAAATTTAATGGCTAGAGTTTTAAGTTGTGGAAGCTCAAGGTGGAAAATGTTTTGGTGGATAAAGATCAGTGGATCCCGGTAGATCTGAGTACTAAACCAATGGCAATGTCAGATGAAGATTGGGTGAAGTTGGATCAGAAGGAAAAGAGAACAATACAGTTGTGTATCTCATGTTCGGTATTGTTGAATGTATATGGGGAAGCTATGGCGAAGAATTTGTGGGCTAAGTTAGGGACTTTGTACCAATATAAGTCTCTGGTGAATAAATTGTTCCTACGGAAAAAGATGTATAACTTGAGGATGAATGATGGAGACTTGGTGACAGAGCATCTGAATGCCTTCAATACTGTGGTAATTCAGTTGTCATTTGTTGATATTAAAATCTCATATGAAGATAATTCCATCAATTTGTTGCGTCCTCTACCAGTTTCGTGGGACAGTCTGGTTATTGCAAAAGGTAGCAATACAAATACCTTGAATTTTGATGAAATAGTCTCAACCTTGCTATCGGAGGAAATGAGATAGAGAAATATGGAGGGATAGAAAGGAAATTCCTTATCTGTACTGTTAGTGTCAATCTATACAGCCTGCTACCAGTGATCAAATATGCTCTTACCATGTCTTGTTAGGTTCTCAAATAAATTTTTTGTCATTTAATTAGGTTTTCAAATAAAAAATTAGTCACTGGATAGTGTGTCTAGGGCTATTTCCACTCCTTTCAAAAAAAAATTACCATCATTGAAATATTATCATTGTCATTTCATTCAACATCATCATGGTTTTCATTCATCTCAATGTCACCATTAGGTCATTAGGGTTAAGGTCACCAAAATCTGTCATTCCATGCATAAATCCAGAAATGGAGGAGTGGTAATAGTTAAATTTGTTCTATGAATTTGGTTTCAAATGTAATTTATGTTTCTAATATGTAATAAGTTCATCATGTTCCTAAAGTTGCAATTGAAGGTTCCAAAAAGCTACAAAGTTCCAAGGTTACAATGTTAAAAAAGTGCAAGTTATTCTTGGAAAATGACATGCGGGGCCCATGCTCACTCAAAAGAAGTCATTTTAGTTTATAAAAAGGCCAAAAAAACAAAGGAGATATTTCATTTTCACTTAGCTATCCTCCTATCACTGAGCTCCCCTTTCCCATTGCCAAGAAATTTGATTTTTTGCCTCTCATTTGCAATTTCCATCATTTCGCTACGCACAGGAGCATTATGCTACGCACAAGAGCATTTTTCTACGCACAAGAGCATGAATCTATGCACAATAATGCTACGCATATGAACATTGCACTACACGTAGCAACATTGTCTTACACATCTAGCCGATATACGTTGCGCATCTTCGCTGCGCACAGGAAGCCTACACATTTTCTTGTGGGGTGAAGAAAAACTATTTCCAAAGGTTTTCTTCTCTTGAGGAAGGTTGTATCAGTTAAAAATAAGTAAGTACTACCATTTAACTCAGCCCTTGCATCAAATTTTCCTAAGATTGAAGCTAACTCCTTCTCTAGGGTTTCTCTTACTTTTTTAGTCTCATAGTCACCACACTTCATTTGCCAAGGTAAATACACTCTCCCATAGATTTATTACCCTCCATCATATCCAAAATTAGCTCCCATAGCCTTCATATCTCCTCATTTCCAATTCCCAAGTCCCAAACCCTAAACCCTAGCCTAATTCTACCATTTTGGGCAGTTTTCCTAGCTAGGACTGTGTAAAAAAAGTCCTAAACCAATTCCCTCACTCATTTTACTCCATTTTACTCCCTATACCTCCCTCAAACCCCTGCCCATCTCCCTAAATTTTTCCACTCTCATTTCCCTTCCCTAACTCACTCATCTTATAGCTTTACTCCTTTCCCCTGTTTTGCCCTCCTATCACCTAGAGTTTCATTATGGAGACTGATACCTCACCTTCAAAGAAGAATAAATATAACAAAGGAGGCATGGTTTTGAGATTTGAACCTTCAAATGTCACAGAGATCATTTCTTCTCCCTTCATGAAGAAATGTTTTGAAGATGTGAATTGTCTGGAGTTTTGCAAGAAGATCCAAGAGTTTGGCTATCATGGGAAACTCACTGGACTTTTTGCCATTGCATTGAAGAAATAAAAAATTACCTTAGCAGGGGCAGAATTTATAGTTTCAGTGGATTCCATCTCTCAAGCCACAGGCATACCTAATCATGGAGATAATTGGTTCAAGGGTATGGATTTGGACATTGAGGAGTACAAACCCTACCTAAAATCACAATAAAAAAATGATCCTTCACGTGTTTTTCCATTTATATTATTACTTAATAAGTATGCTCAATTGATGAGAGTGATCATAAAATACTTCACATGTGAAGGAAGGTTTTCAAGGCTAGGCCAATACCACATAAGACATCTCGTGCACTTCACAGCTGCTAAATCTCTAAATTTGTGTAATTTATTGTATAGAAGCATAAGTAAAATGTCTGAAAAAGTGAAGGTAAAAGGCAAACATATTCCTAGCCTTTTTCATCATAGTTTGATAAAGGTCATGTTTCTCCATCAGGTTGCAGAAAAGAACATGACATGGGATACTTTCATTGAGGTAGCCTTGCTCGTGCATGTTGTTAGTCCACCTAGCAAGCAGCAAACCTTATCACCAAAATGTCAAGAGGTGGGTTCATCAAGCAGGTTGGAAGCTCAATCACTAAAGGAATCAATTACAAATAAAACCAAAGAAATATTGACTAAAACATACAAAATATGCAGAAGTCTTTTTCTTTCTCCTCATATTGAGGAAGGGGCCAAGCCTACATCAGCAGAACAGGGATTACCATCACAGCATGAGACATCTATGCATGATGAGGAGCATGAATTTGACTTAGTAGACTTGGAAGCTAGTGAAGAGAATGAAAACCTAGAGAGGATCATCAAGGAAAAATATGCACAAGTAAAATAACTCCAAGACAACTCGGCAAGGGCTAATTTCATCATTTCTTTCCTAAATCAAGAAAACAATCTAGTTAAAGGCAAAACAGTTGGCTTTAGAGAAAAGTCAGTTTGAGGCTAGTATGCATAATGTGAAAGGAAAAGCAGTGGTTGAAACTGAAGAGTCAGAGAATCATGAAGAGCAGGTGATAAGGAAGAAACTAAGGACCATGGGTCTCCAAAGAGCATTGCAGAAAGAAAGAGAGAAAAATCCACCAAATGAGGAGTTGACTTTTGAAGAAATAATAGCCATGAAAATCAATGAAAATAGGGAGTTTTTTCTTGAGAAATTCAATATTCACTTGGATAATATCCTTGACAAGGAAAACAGGGAAAACACGATGAAAAAACATATGGTTGACTACTATTATGCAAGAAATCAGATTGCAATGTCAAATTCAAACAATTGTAAGCAAAATTGAAGGAAACGCTAATCAGCCAAAAGGAGAAGGGTAAGTTAGACCTGCTTGTTTATGCTTCCCTAATAAAATATCACATCACATCAGGACTTCATGGAGCATGTTTGGACAAATTTTTAAGAGTTTTGAAGAAATTTTGCAGTTTTGTGAATTTTTGAGTTTTTTGGCAATTTTGGTCATCCTAGATGTGCAGCGAGCTCACACTACACATTTCCTCAGAGAATCCAAATTACCAAAACTCAAAATTTTTGGAAACATAATTACCTCTACTTCAGACCCATTTCCTTGGTTTTCTGATCTCCTGCACAAATTTCAAGGAAGATGCAAAAAAGTGCCAAAAAACAGGTCCCTGCGACTTTTTTGGACCCCTTGCTGCACACCTGGAGCAGTCTTGGGAAAATGAGCATATATCGGCGTATAAAAGGTAATTTTGCATGCTTAAATAGTCTAAATACAACTACACTCTCCAAGCTATCAGAACATATCTCAGTTTCATATTTGGACTTCATGAAGGCACTCAAAAACCTCCTCCAACAGCTCGTTATGCATCTGCAAAAAAACCTACTAAATTTCCAAAATTTACATTGTAATTTGTAAATTTACTATGATAAAAAGTTGAGAGGTGAATGAAATAGGTTAAATGGTAAAATTTAATGTAATTGTGGTAAAATTGAGTTAGTTAAGTTTCTTATCATGTATTAAAAGCTTTGAGGAATTAACTCAAGTGGTTCAAAAAAGGAGGAAGTGAGTTTGGTAACCTCCCTTGCTTGTAGTAGACATTGAATAGGTGCATGAATTTAGTTTTACTTGGAGGAAATTCAACCCCTGATATATGGGATAGGTTTTTTTGGTCTATATCTATCATTTTCAGATTCATTTGACTAGTCGGACACGAGAGGATTGTAACTATTGTAGCTTGAACTTTCACTTCATATTCAGAAATCAAAGGATGTAGTTGCAACTATTGTCTTGGAATGCATGTGAACTGAGTTTAAGATCATGTATATTATTTTTTATAGTCGTTATTGAATGATATATAGATCCTCTTTCATATCTTTTATCTTCAGTGGCTTTCCTTACATTTAATAGGCATAATTCTATTGATTTAGCTTTGTTTATATGGAAATGTCATCTTGCATTTTATGCTTCCAGTTTAATGAATTCATGACTGAACATGCTCATTAAATCCTTCTACTCTTTCAGATTCACCACCATACCTAAAAAACCCTAAATCCGTCATAGTTCCACTTCTACCTTACTTATTTTTATTTTTGCATATGTAAGCCCTTTGATACCTAGACCTAACTACATGGTTTCATCCCTGATCCAACATCAAACCCTAAATTTCTAAAAACCTACCTAAGCCTATCATATCTAGCCTAATATCCTTCATATCACAGCAATACTTTACTTTACATAGAGAGAGCCCTCTCAACTTAGTAGGGCTAGCTACTAGGTCAAAGTGGTATGTGGTTACCTTTGTCAATCTCCTTTTCAGCCTTCAGAGAAATGGTAGAGTGCTAACATGTATGAGGAAGGTCCAAAAAAAAAAAAAAAAAAAAAAATCGAGTGGGATATCTAAATCTCCAAGAAATCATGTAAAGGGGTGCTAAAAATGTGGAAAGGAAGGGAACTTCAAAAAGGATTGCAGATCTAAAGCTCCTGAGAAAGGAAAGGGATCGGATGATGCTCCTTCTGCAGAGGAAAAAACCACCTCAGATGAAGGTGGGGATGTGTATTTGGCTTCTTCTTCAAATACACATGTAGATCATGAGGCATGGTTGATTGACTCAAGTGCATCCTTTCACTTCACTCCCCATAGGGAGTGGTTCTGCGAGTATGAGAAGTATGATGATGGTGATGTCTTCTTAGGGGATGATAGTAAGGCCAGAATCGTCGAACGTGATAAAGTCAAGCTGAAGCTACAAGGTGAAAGGATTAGAACACTTCCCGGTGTTCTTCATATTCGTGCATTGGCCATAAATCTGATTTCTGTAAGAAATATGGATTATGCAAGTGTAAAAAAAGTGTTCGAGAAAGATACATGCAAGATGGTTCAGGGAGCACTGGTATTAATGCAAGGAGTTTGGATTGGAACTCTGTACAAGCTTCAGGGTAGCACTTTTATTGATGGGTGCAACAGTTTTGTGGTTCCTAAAAGTGGAGCGGAAATCCTAGTGATATCTGGATAAAAGACCATGCTATGGCATCAAAGGCTTGGACATATTGGAGAGAAGGGCCTTTAGATACTACTTGGTAATGGTATGGTATAAGGTATGTCTAATTTCTCTCTGGATTTTGTTTTCCATGAACATTGTGTATATGGGAAGCAGAATTGGGTGAGTTTTCCTTCTGATGCTAAGAGGGCGAACAAGATATTAGAGCTTGTGCATAGTGATGTGTTTGGACCTGTGTCGGTTCCATCACTAGGAAAGTTTGTGTACTATGTTTCATTCATAGATTACTTCTCAAGGAATACATGGATATATTTCTTGAGGAATAAATTTGAAGTCTTTGACAAATTTAAATAATTTAAGCCTCTGGTGGAAAACCAGACATAGAAGAAGATAAAGGTGTTGAGGACAGATAATGATGGAGAGTTTTGTAATAAGTAATTTGAACAGTTATGTAAGAAGTGTGGTATAACATGACATAAGACTACTCCATACACACCTCAGCAAAACTAGGTTGGAGAAAGAATGAACAGAATGTTGATGGAAAAGGCAAGAAGCATGCTCAATGTTACCAGGTTAGGACAGAATTCTCGGCAGAGGCAATGGAGGTTGCATGTTACCTGGTTAACAGATCACCTTCATCAGTGTTGGAGGATAAGAATCCACATGAGGTATGGACTGGTAAGAAACCCTCTCTTTCACATCTAAGGGTATTTGGATGTGATTCATATGTACATGTTCCAAATGAGAAAAGTACCAAGTTGGATAATAAATCTGAAAGATGCATCTCTATTGGGTATAAGGATGGTTTAAAAGGTTACAAGCTTTGGAACCCAGAAACAAGGAAGGTTGTGTACAGTCGAGATGTGGTGTTTAGAGAGGTGAAAAATGTTGTTAAACATGAAGTTCTACCAAAGGAACCTAAGAAGATAGAGTTTGAGGTAAAGGAGGATGAATCAAACTCTACAACGGAACAAGATTCAGAAGAGGAAGAGACACAAACTCCAGCTGTGAGAAGATCAGTTTGGGAAAGAAGGCAGCCATAAAGGTATATTCCATTTGCTTTCTATTCAAATTTTGCTTTAAATATCACTGATGATGATCCCATAACTGTCAGGAAGGCAGTGAATTTAGAGGATGGAAAACTTTGGAAGGAGGCCATCTTTGATGAAATGGCATCCTTGCACAAAAATGAGGCATGGGATCTGGTGGAATTTCCGGTTGGAAGGAAGCCCGTCGGGAGCAAATGGGTGTTTAAGAAGAATATGAATGTAGAAGGAAAGGTGGAGAAATACAAAGCTCGGTTGGTAGCAAAAGGTTATTCACAGGTCCCAAGAATTGATTTTGATGATATTTTTTCTCCTGTTTCCAAGGTTGCTTATATTAGATTACTTTTATCTTTTGATGCTCCATTTGATTTTGAGATAGAACAGAGGGATTTCAAGAAAATATTTCTCACAGATATCTGGAAGAGGAGATCCACGTGAAGCAACCTGAAGGCTTTACAGTGAAGGGTAAGAAAGAACTGGTATGCAAGTTAAAAAAGTCTCTCTATGGGCTAAAGCAATCACCAAGGATGTGGTATCTAAAATTTGATACCTATATACGAGGACTTGACTTCACTAGAAACAAAGAGGATCACTGTGTGTATTTTAAATTAAAAGGTGACCTTGTTATTTATTTGGTCTTGTATGTGGATGATATGTTGCTGGTTGGAAATGACAAAGAAATTATCCAAGATTTGAAGACTCAATTGTTCTCCAAATTAGACATGAAGGATCTTGGTGCTGAAAACTATATTTTGGGTAGGGAAATTAAGAGAGATCGGGCAAAGAGGAAGCTTTGGTTAAACCAGAGGAAGCATGTCAAGACAATATTGCAGAGGTTAAATATGGAGGATGGTAAACCGGGGAAGGTTCCTATTCCTGTAGGTGTAAAGCTATCTGTTGAAAAGTGTCCCAAGACACAAGAAGAAGAGGAGGATATGTCTCGTGTTCCATATGCAAGTCTAGTGGGTAGCCTAATGTATGCAATGGTCTATACCAGAGCATACATTGCACATGCAGTGGTAGTATTGAGAAGGTTTATGTCAAAACCAGGGAGCGAGCATTGGACAACAATGAAGTGGGTTTTCAGATACTTGTGTGGCACTAGTGATTATGGTTTGTGCTACCAAGGAAGACCAAGATTGGAGAGTTTTGGACATCCATGGTTTTGTTGATGCAGATTGGGCTAGAGATCTAGACCAAAGAAGATCTACAAGTGGGATCTGGACTTGTATATCTTGTTTGGTCTAGATCTTCGTGAAGAAATTTTTTCTTGACATCCATCTATTCTATCTTAAAATCAAATGTAGTAGCAACAGATAAAAGTAATCTAATAGAATTAACCTTGGCAACAAGAGAAAAAATATCACCAAAATCAATTCTCGAGACCTGGGAATAACCTTTTCTACCAAAATCAATTCTCGAGACCTGGGAATAACCTTTTCTACCAACCAAACTTTGCATTTCTCCACCTTTCCTTCTACATTCATCTTCTTATTAAACACCCATTTTCTCCCAATGGGCTTCCTTCCAGCTGGAAACTCCACCAGATCCCATGCCTCATTTTTGTGCAAGGATGCCATTTCATCAACCATGGCCTCCTTCCAAAGTTTTCCATCCTCTGAATCCACTGCCTCCCTGAAAGTTCTGGGATCATCTTCAGTGATATTTAAAGCAAAATTTGAACAGAAAGTAGATGGACTATACCGTTATGGTTGCCTTCTTTCCCGAACTAATATTATCACATGTGGAGTTTTTAGCTCTTCCTCTTCTGAATCTTGTTCCGTTGTAGAGTATGATTCATCCTCCTTTAGCTCAAACTCTATCTTCTCAGTTTCCTTTGGTAGGAATTCATGTTTACCAACATATTTCACCTCTCTAAACACCACATATCGACTGTACACAACCTTCCTTGTTTATGGGTTCCAAAGCTTGTAACCTTTTAAACCATCCTTATACCCAATAAAGATGCACCTTTCATATTTATTATCCAACTTGGTCCTTTTATCCTTTGGGACATATACATATGCATCACATCCAAATACCCTTAGATGTGAAAGAGAGGGTTTCTTACCAGTCCATACCTCATGTGGAGTCTTATCCTCCAACGTTGTTGAAGGTGATCTGTTAACCAGGTAACATGCAGTATCCATTGCCTCTGCCTAGAATTCTTGTCCTAACCTGGTACCATTGAGCATGCTTCTTGCCTTTTCCATCAACGTTCTGTTCATCATTTCTGCAACTCCATTTTGTTGAGGTGTGTATGGAGTAGTCTTATGTCGTGCTATACCACACTTCTTACATAACTCTTCAAATTCCTTCTTACAAAATTGTCCACCATTATTTGTCCTCAACACCTTTAACTTCTTCTATGTTTGGTTTTCCACCAAAGGCTTAAATTCTTTAAATCTGTCAAAGAATTCAGATTTCTTCCTCAAGGAATATATCCATGTATTCCTTGAGAAGTAATCTATGAATGAAACATAGTACACAAACTTTCCCAATGATGGAACTGACATAGGTCCAAACACATCACTGTGCACAAACTCTAATATCTTGTTCGCCCTCTTAGCATCAGAATGTTGGGTATGTTTTATATTCTTTCCACGAATAGTCGCATGCACCTATGGTTTTGTGCATGGGTTTGCTCATGGTTTTGCAGCATGATGGTTTGAGGCCCCTGGTATTTTTTAGATCCAGTCAACGAAACTACGGTTATGCTCTAATCCAAGTTTAATGGATTGGGGCTTATGAATTCTTAGACATGTGTGTGTGTGTGTGTGTGTTGTAACACTAAAAGGAACATAATGAAAAATCAAGCTGGTAGTCCCGATTTGGGATCCAAGGGAAAAATATTTATGTTTTATGCTCTCACTAATGTTTATGTTCTATTTTTAAGAATTCATCTGCAAATAATTTCTGTACAGGGTTAAAACCTATAGTCCACCCGACAGGAAGAGCACATCAGGGGGCATCTTTAGCATTGGATCAACAACAGTTTCTTGGTACAGCAGGAAACAGAGATCAGTTGTGCTCAGTTCAATGGAGGCAGAGTACATGGCAGCCAGTCAAGAAACATATGAGGCCATCTGGATGAGGAAGATGCTTTTTGGTTTGTTTCGTCGACATATGGATCCGACAATGATCCATATAAAGATACATATTCATAATATGAAATACATAAGCTTATACAGATACATATGTGGGAAAGTAAGTAGCAATATTTATTAATGGATAGAAGGGGAGGTTACAACCAGCGATTTATTTCATGTCACCAACTCCAGCGTCATCCCAACCTCATCACAATGAACATCTCTCCAGCAACATATCACTCAAATCAAACCCTCAATTGAGATTCCAACATCATTTCTCTACTAAATTTCTTCCTTGTCAAGCAATAGGATCTGTGCTCAATTTATAGATGAGATGAAAGTAGTTTCACAATAAATTATTTTCTAATAATAGGCAAGACATTTTCCCAATATCAGAGGTGTTGAATGGACACATGGATTCGAAATTTGACACATCTGCACTCTTCTAGAAGGCACTAGCCATATGGAGATTCTGGAAAAATGAGAATTTCGCTCCCAATTGACCAACGCACCCTTGAGTGTCGAGAAGTGCTTTGTAGATCACCCTTGAATGGAGGTTACTACATATGCAAAGAATTTAGTCCCTTGAGAGATTGCGTTGGTGATCTCATAGGTGATATAACATGTACTTCAAATCTTGGAAACCTTGCAATGGAAGTCATGGATGATTTGTTCTTGTTCTTTATCTTAGGGCATGTAGCAACTGAAATGATAGGGGATGATAGACCCTATTAATTGGTTCTGGGGATGATGTCCAATTTAACCAGGTCATTGGGAGTGGTGCCCAAATTGACCTATAACAATTTCCCCCTAAAGCATGAAGTCAAAAAAATAATAAAAATATTTTTTGAATGAGATGCTTTACACTGTGATGGGCTGGTGTTGAAGTGGAGTAGCGACCTGCATCAATATTACAATACATTACATCATGATATATCCTCTTGATCACGAATTGCTGAGGGAAGGAATTCCCATGTTTAGCACATAATCTATCTAATAACATGTACGTAGTGCAGAAATTTGTCTACATTGGAATGTTTCCCAATACAAAAATGCCTACAGATATAGGCCCATGTTTGGATGATGATCTATATGTAAGGTCACCGTACAGATGATGTGTACAACAATCCTGAAATTGCAGGCCAAATGGCTGAAACTAGATCCGGGTTCTTCTTATCTCGTTCACTTGATTGTTCGGGTACAAGTCTAGCCATGTGAATATATGATTTGTAGTCTAACATGGTAAGACATCGTTTGATTACCAGCCAATGATGTGAGCTGTTAACAAACATAAGAGAACCACCATTGATGTCAATGGACCTCAAGGTACTGCAGTATATTTCGTAAGGCATGAATAGATTATTTGATTTCGAATTCCAAACAAAATATTTCAGTCAAAAGTTTGGAACCAAGGATCTTGTTGATGTTATAACAAGCCTCATGGTACTGGAATATGATGTTTCTAAGTAAACCTCTTGGATGGTGATTTGTCATCGACAGGAAGCTACTTTATTGTGAAACGGGAGTTACTGATTTCGGAGACAAAGTATGACTTGATATAGCAATTTTCAGCGATGACTATCATGAGAATGAAGGTTTATGAGTATTGCAGAAGGATGACTATTCACTGGATGACTTCTCTTGAACATATTAGCGACATTGAGATGAGTTGGAAACATTGACCCAAAACAAAAGTGAAGGTATGATGAACCATTATTATGAATGAACCTTCAAGAATATTACCCAACCCAAACAGTCACAATGATGGAGTGAAGTGTTATGTTCAAGAGCAACCTGCTACCGTAAAATGTTATGTTCACTTTCCCAAAATTTCCCTGGTCATTTGTCAACCAATACCTCTTTATTTTTTAACAAGCTTGAGGAGGATAACATAACTTGATCTATAATTCAACCCTTCGGGTGTAGAAATTTATTAATACTGATGTATTACTGGATTCTCCTGATCTAACAATATTTATCTTCTTGCTAAACACAGAATCCTTCCATTGTTAAACTTGCGGAAATTTAAAACTCAATTGCAAATACATGTGAATAAATTCAATCGCACATAAAACAGTTGTTTACCAGGAAAGCTTAAAGCTAAAAACCCCAACTATCATATATTATTTATATCAATGGAATCATGTAATAATCTCATACAAAGCTTAGTACATCAAGCTCTCAGTACAATGTAGATTCATTACACACTGTCATGCAGAAATTTGCATATCTATGCACCAATTTCTTGCCTCCTGGCAGCCTGCCTCCAGTGCGCAATCTATGCTGAAGAAGACCCCTGAATGAATTTGAATTGGCCTTGCCTTGACTGCAAAATCCTCATTGGAAGCTCCAATGTGTGTTAGATGCATTGAATGCATCACTATAGTCACTTCAGATAGTCCATCTCACCCTTTCACCTATCTCTCCACTGGGTCTCCACTAGAACTGACATGCACTGTAGTTAACTGTTGTTTATGTTCAGTTGTTAGTGAGCTATTAGTTGTGAATTAATTCACTTAACTCTCACTAGTGTATCTTTCAGTTAGACTAGATACAACTAGCTCAACTAAGTTAAAATAAATAACAACTCCATAAACTACTCTTCCAACTCTGTCATAGCTTTTCCACTTTAGTTCTAACTGAGTCCTACATGCATGAGCCACCAATAAACCCTAGGAATTGTGTAATTCCTTCAGCCCACTGATTTTCCAAATATGTTCACTGAAATAAAGTTCTCCAAGAGAATATGTTGATTTTTATTATCGAATTATTATTAAGAGCTAATAATAATCGACATGCACCTACTTTTAGATCAACGATATATAAATAGACTTCACCCAATATTCTAAAAATATAATTTCATCTATTTTCCACATTTGACCAACCATCTAAAAATAGCATCCTGCAACTTATAGAATATGCTCACCATGTCTAAAAATAGAAATACACCTAAAAATAGCCTGCAGGCCCCACTTAGTGAAGGTGCTTACTTTTCACTAAGCACATCATCTTGTTGAATCTCAACACTCCCTCTCAACAAGATAGGGATTATCCTTCACCCAGATCTTACCTCTATGGTATTCGAATTTTCTCCTCCAGAGCGTCTTCGTCAGAATGTCTGCATCCTGATCTTCCGTAGGAATGTACTGAAGCAACATGATCTTCCGCTACACACAATATCTGATATGATGATACCAGATATCAATATGTTTAGATATATCATGAAACATAGGATTAATCGAGATTCTAATGCAACTTTGATTATCACAATGTATCACTGTAGGATCTAAATGTGAACGGAACAAACCGACCAGGATCTTCCTCATCCAGATAGCCTCACATGCAACTTGACTTGTTGCCATGTATTCTACTTCCGCTGAACTGAGTGCCACAGATCTTTGTTTCCTGCTGTACCAAGAAATTGTTGTAGATCCGATACTGAAAACCCCTCCTGATGTGCTCTATCTATCCGTTGGGCTACCTGCCCAATCTGCATCCGTGAAGCCATGCAACTTCACCTCATCCATCTATCTGTACCATAAGCCATACTCAAATGTGCCCCTAAGATACCTCATGACATGCTTTCCTGCCTTCCAAAAGAGCTTGGTAGGCTTAACCATTGCTTGTGAAAGCTGGTTCACCGCATAGCATATTTTCGGTCTTCTATTAACTAAATACATTATCGAACCCACCAATTGTCGATAAACAGTGGCATCCACTACCTCTGTCGATGTAGCATCCTCTTTCCTCCAATTTCTTGGAAGAGGAGTATCCATGGGCTTGCAGTCCTCCATGTGAAACTTACCAAGTATATCCTAAGCATACTTGCCTTGAGACACAAACAGTTCACCTTCTCGCTGCCATATTTCCAATCCAAGGAAATAATGGAGGAGGCCCAAATCCTTCATCTCAAACTCCTTTACAAGATCTATCTTGCATGAGTGTATAAACTGCTCATCACTCGTTAGTATTAAATCATCAACATAAAGAACAATGATTAAAATCTTACCCTCCACCACAATTTGGTATAGGTTTGCATCCGCCTCACTCTTGGTGAAGCCAAATCCAGTGAAATATTTTTTTATTCATGTGTACCAAGCACGTGGTGCTTGCTTCAACCCATACAGCGCCCTTTTGAGTCTGTACACATGCGATTTGTTGCTAAAAATCTCAAATCCTTCATACTGCTCAATGTACACCTCTTCCTCAATGATCCTATTAAGGAACGCATTCTTCACATCCATCTGATGAATGTGCCAACCCATCTGTGCTGAGAGAGCAAGGATGGTCCTTAGGGAAGAATATCGTGTGACAGGTGCAAAGGTTTCTTCATAATCAATCCCCTCAATCTGTGAGAAGCCTCGGGAAAAAAAACTTGCCTTATACTTCTCGACACTTCCATCATCAGCTTGCTTTACCTTGTAGATCCATTTTGAATCTACCACTGATTTACCCACCAGCCTTGGAACAATCTCCCAAGCACTATTTCTAATAATGGATTCATACTCCTCCACTATGGCATCTACCCATGTGGGCTCCTACGTTGCTTCTTCAAAATAAGATGGCTCTGTCACAATACACTTGCTCATAAGAGCCATGTATCCAGTAAATCAGTCAGGTGACTATATTTGTCTGTGTTGTGATGTAGGAACTCCTACATTCTCTGGCGCAGCGAGCTTTAGTCTCTCAGCTTTTTTGGTACGCTTTCTGTCTGTTCTGATATTTGGTTCTGTATGAGTGGACTCCTCCACTCCATGAATCTCCTCCTGTGGTTGATCCACATCTAGAGGCTCATCTTTGGGAACAATAATTTTCTCCTCTGCATGCAAGTGTATCTCTCTCTCAAGTGAGAACTTCATGGCTTTCACCTCATTGAATTTTATATCCCATTGCACCACAGTCATTCGATTGTTTGGAAAATACACATGATAATTATGGGGTGTTTCTGTGTACTCCAAAAATATTCCAACTTCTATAGTCAACTCCATATTCTTAGCGGTGTCCTTTGTCACATGAATGTAAACAGATGAGCCAAAAATCTTCAAATGAGAAATATGAGGCTTCTTACTAGTAAAATCTTCTTCAGGTGTACTCATGCCAAGTACTCTATGAGGACAACGATTTTGCACATAAACCACAGTGTTGCATGCTTCCACCCATAAGTGCATCGGTAGGCCCTGGTCATGCAACATAGCTCGTGCAGCACCCATGATCATTCTGTTCTTCCTCTTCAAGACCCCATTCTACTGTGGGTTATGAGGCACTATGAGTTCTCTTTGAATTCCTTCTTTGCTACAAAATTCTTTGAATTTGTTCGAGATATATTCACCACCATTATCACTATGTGGAGCCTTCACTTGATTCCCCGACTCCTTCTCCACCAATGCTTTAAACTCACAGAACTTTGAGAATGTTTCTCTCTTCTTCTGCATGAAGAAGATCCAGTATCTACGAGAATAGTCATCAACAAATATAACATAATACCTGTTTTTTGCTATTGAAGCAACCAAGAAAGGTCCACACATGTCTGTGTGAATTCTCTCCAGGATCACCGAAGCATGGTTCTCCTTCTCATGAAAGCTGGTCTTCACAAACTTACCCATAGTACATCCCTTACACTCATCTGACTCTGCAATAGTACCCTTGGGAAGTCCAGTAGAAATCTGCTGCAAAATATTCAAGGCGCCATGGTGAAGACAGCCCAATCTCCTGTGCCATAATTCGCCCTCATCACGGTTCACCACTTCTTCTGCTTTTCCCATCATTGCAGTGCAGCGATCTACCTCCAACTTTTAAATATTCTTAACTCAAATCTCTATCCTCTTGGTTCTGTTGTTTTATGTCGTAGGAAAGCTTTTCCCTCACTGAAAACAACGTCATAACTTTTGTCTTCCAACATTGCGACTGAGACCAAGTTCTTCTTCAGACCTGGAACATGCATAACATCTTTCAACATAAATGGTTTACCTGACTCCCTCTCAAAGGTAACGGTTCCAATGTCGGTCGCACTGTATCTGCCATCGTCACCCATCTCTATATGAATTTTGAGATCCTTCTCCACCAAGTCACTAAACAACTCCTTATCTCCCTGTTGAAGCCCCAAAAATCGGGTCTATAACAAGGGGGATACCCACTCGGTCCGGACCTTGGTTAGCAGCTCCTTTTCCGTTTGGTATAGTGGGTCTGACTGGGGATAATGGGACTAGTTTCCCAATATGTGTGTGTGTGTTGAAAATAGATATTTCTTCTCTAAAAAGGTTCCTAAGTGAAATGATTTTATTCTATTTCTAATCTAATCATATGCAAGTTGTATTCTAATTTAAATAGAAATATCTGATTCTAAACTAAACCCAGGATGTAATCTTGTTTATGCGATCTAAAATAATTTCGAATAACAACCGATAATAAATATTATTCAACTGTTATAAGAAAAGAATTCAATAAAGATAAACCATTTCATATAAAAAGTTAGATGAAACAATTATGAAAAACATATCGCATAATAAGTTATTCATATACTAAGCATAAATAAATAGCTATCACCGTACAGAAGTGCCAAATGATAACTTAAGCATTCAAGCATCAATATATAAACAACTGAACATAAATATTACTTTAACAAAGAAGCAGAAGCTTCCAAAAACCCTCACATAAGTAAACAATTCTTCTCCAAACCATCTTGCGACAGGGATAATGTCTACTTCTGCTTCAGGGGATAACCTTGGAGCATCCTTATTATAAAATACTCTGTACAAAGGCAACATTATGCCATGGAAAATTTCGTAAAAATGAGGAATGAATTTTGATTCCCACAATTCTTTGTGATAAACATGGATGGGTAGGGGATCCTGAATTGTCCATTGCCAACCCATTAAAGGGAACTTAGAAACAAAGCAGATTGAATCCATAACATAGGCAGATAGATAAAAAGGAGGATAAATCCTCTGAGAGACAGTCTGTTTAGACCAGTAATTGAAAATAGCCATGGCTAAATTATCAGACAATATTTTAGCCCAGTCCACGATGGTAGCGTTAACAATAGCATTCAATAAGGGAAGCCATTCAGGAAATAACTTATTAATGTCAGGCTTTCCAAAAAGCCTACATAGCATAGCAGCAGCAAAACAATATGGAGAATTGAGTGAGCCAGTACTGTACATACCGTGTTTATATTTTTTCAATGGTTCATCTCTTTTAGACCATTCCTTAGTGCATTCCACCAAATTTGCATTTTCCTTGGAAAATTTCTCCATAAATTGTTTGTTGTAAGTTGCCTGAGGCTCCGGCAAATGATACATAAGCCTCAAATATTCTGGAGTGAATGACCCGATGAGCTCTTGACCTTGATTTTTGAACTATCTGTCCGTAATATCAGTGTTATCCAGCACCCATTTTACCATGTCTGTATATGGAATAATTCTTGGTCTTGCTTCTACCCGGTGTAAAAATGAACAAGCCAGCTCTGTAAGAGACGCTTCAGAAGAATTACTTGAGCCTGCAGTAGCCGTAACATCCATTACCCTTGGGTTCTCTTCTTCAAGAAAATTAAACATACCCTCCCAAGTGGTGATACCAGCGTCCTTGTTGAAAGCAGTGTCTGCGTACAAGGATGCCATCTCTTTACTTTCAGAACTCGGAGTTTTCTCTTTCTTTCCCATAATACTCTAAATATTGCTTTGTATAGTCTCCTGTTCTTCGCACCTGCGGTTTTACGAATTAAGTGAGAATAATGATATGAGAAAGGTGACGGGATAGTTTTAAATGCTGAAGGCGTATGAAATATATTATTTTAACGTGAAATAACCTTTCAATCAAAACAAAATCCTTTTCATTAATAATTGACAATCCATTCATTAATTTGACATCAAAGCGCATAACGGATATTGATTTATGGAAATATTTTCTTCGTACAATGAGCTTTAAGAATGTGTGATCCTGCGATCTGCGATTTGCTTTACAATATCGCAATATCGCAAATCGCAATATCCACATCATCGCAATATCACAAAATCCGCATCATCGTCATATCACAAATCGCAACTTTCACAAATTGCAATCTCGTAACATCGCGAAATTGCAATATCGCAATATCGCGAAATCGCAATATCGCAAAATATATCATGTGAAAAATATCTGTTAATATATTTTCTGCGATATGCGATTTTGCGATAAATATTTTAATGCATAGTTTTTGGATTGCGCTATCACAATTTAGAAGATTCTGCTTTGCAAAAAGATATATTCTATTTTTTTGCGATGAATGCGATATTTTCTTCAAAGAAAGATTTTATTCTAATCTGTCATAAACTTAAGTTTATTTAAATATTTTCCAAAGAATTTTCTTAAGTTAATGATAGTAAGTTTTATTGAAAAAGGAAACAAACATCAATTAATTTTTTGGATTTTTAAACTAAGGGTCCCCACTTATTTAGTATTATTACAAATACTAAATAAGGAGGGGATTGTTGCTGGCCACAACAATTGGCGATTCACTTGAAAGAACCAGTTATCTCTGCTTTTCTTTTGGATTTTCTAAACTTTTTCAAAACAGAAAATTTTCCAGAAAATCAAACTTTATTATAAAAAGACAAATTACATTATGTTTTAATCTATAAATGATATTTCATTTCTTCTATGTTCAACTTTGACTATTCGCTTCCTCAAGCTAGTCCTTGTATCTACATCAATCATTACTTGGTTTAAAAAGATAAAAACAAAAGGCTTATCTGTAAATCAGTTTCTAAATATGCTCATTTTTCGTATGTAGAGCCACTGTTGCCAGCAAGCGTCGATAGCCTCGACAGGGTTACCTGTTACCTAGCAATGATCTTGTGTCCCACTTAGAGAAATACACAATTTTCAAAGAGAAATTCATATTCACACTTATTGCTTTTTATTTTCTTTTTTACCCTTAAAGAACAATGTCTTGGTTTGGTAGCCAATTTATGACAGTGCCATTCACTTGATTTATAACTTTGCTGAACAAGCTGGCTCGTAATGAGACCCCTTGCCTTTTGATTGCAGTAATCTTGATTCATTGCCCTGTTGTGGTATGCAGTATTGGCAAAGTCAGCAAGCTATAATATCTATGATCATGATAAGTCAGCTCGTGATGAGACCTCTTACTCTTTAAGTTAAAGTGTATCATTGGATTATTCCCTGAACATTGTAATTTTCTAGGTGGGGAGGAAGTCATTGTTTCCTTAAGATAGTTCTGGACGAAAATGATAGAGCTTTTTTGAAAAGAAATTTTCTACAGATAATCTTCATTTTGTTATAGATACCTTTCATTGAACTGATATAAAACATCTTCCTGCTAAAAGTTGCTTTTCATCAAAATTTTCAAAGTTGAAACTAGTATCATTTCTAGACTAAAGCTTTTAACTGTATCTTTGAATAATAATGATCAATTATTCTAAAAAGAATTCTATTTATATAAGTGAAGAAATAAAATCTAAAACAGAGAATTTGTATCTTTTTCATGAATTCAAAATGTAACCATTAACAACTGGTTTTATTATAAATAAATAAAACTAATATACAAAATAGAAGAATAATCCCCTATGGAAAATATTTTTTGAGGATTTGTCTGTTAACAGGTAAAGAATCTCTTTTTCTTGTTAAATCTTGTAACATAAAAGTAGATGGACCTAAGATCTCTGCAATTTGGAAAGGACCAAGCCACATTCGTTGAAATTTTGTATGTTTTCCTTTTTCTTCATGAGCCTTGTCCCATTTTAAAACTAGATCTCCTATCTGAAAATCCTTTCTGGTTATCATGTTTAAGTCAAAAGAAGCTTTAACGAATGCTTGATGATGAGCATGAGTTACTTTGGCTTTTTCTCGTTGTTCTTCTAACTTAATTATTTCCATCTGCCTTAATTGTAAAGAAGAAGTTGGTACTTCATCAATATATTGGACTAAGACTAGAGAAGGAATCGCTAGATGAGTTGGAAGAACCACTTCTCTCCCATAAACTAAATTAAAGGGAGAAGTGCCAATAGAAGCCTTCTGCGTTATTCGATCTGCCCATAAAGCATATATTAAAGACTTATGCCAATTTTTATGATTTTGATCAATGGTTCGTTTGATGATTCTGATTAAGTTTTTATTTGTTGATTCAGCTAACCCATTTCCCTGTGGATAATAATTGGCAAAGTATTTAAGTTTAAAACCTCTCTTGAGTGCAAATTCAGTCATAGTATTACCTGAAAAATATGATGCATTATCAAACATTAAAGCAGAAGGTAAACCAAACCTAGTGATTATGAACTAATCAATGAACTCGATGATGTGTTCGGCATTAGCATTCTTGAGAGGGACTGCTTCTACCCATTTCGTAAAATAATCAGTTGTTGTAATGATATACCTATGTTGTTTAGAAGAGTGAGGAACGATCTCACCTATTATGTCTAATCCCCATTGATCAAAAGGTTGCTCAATGTTGACTGGTTGTAATGGCAATGATGGTTTCTTTTGTCTTCCAGCTGCAGTTTAACAAATTTGACATTTCCTTGCGTAGCTATGTGAATCTTTGAATAATGTGGGCCAATAATAGCCTGCACGGAGGATTTTATGTGCAGTTGCATCTCCAGCATAATGTCCACCTGCTGGCCCATCATGAAGTTCCTGCAAGACTTTTTCAGCTTCAGATTTCTCCAGACATCTAAGAAGAACATAATCATAATTCATTCTAAAAAGAACATCATTTACAAGCTGATATTGTTTAGCCTTCAACCTTAGAGCTCTTTTCTTGGTGTAATCGAGATTTGGAGGAGCATATCCATTCCTCAGATAAAATATGATATCAGCATATAATGATTCAACATCGTTTAGGCTTACCTCATATGTTTGTATTTCTTCAGATGGTTTTTCAGAAATAAGCGATGCTCCAGCTAGTATTTTGCAAAAACCTTGACCTCTTACAATACTTGCCGGTTTGATTTCAACATCATATTCTTGTAAGGCAGTAATCCATTTGGCTCTTTTCTCACCCACATATTTTTGGACTAAAATATTTCTTACCGCTGGAAACGGTACTATGATCTTTCTATGGGTTTTAAGTAACAAAATTCTGAAATATTTAATTTTTTTGAAAACAGCATAAGCTTGTTTTTCCACATCTGAATAATTCAATTCAGCTCCTTGTAAATTTGAACTGAAAAAAGCAATTGGGGCTTCTGCTTTTTCTTGATTTGCTTGAGTGAGTATTGCAGCATAAGATTTATCAGAGGAAAATGTATACAAAATAAAAGGTTCGGAAAAATTTGGAGTTGCTAAAGATGGAGCATTAATAATTGCTTGTTTGATCAGATTGAATGCCTCATATTCATCTTTGCCCCATTTGAAGTTTGAATTCTTTTTAATCATTGCTTGCAAAGGTGATGCAATTCTTGAAAAATCTAGCACAATTCTTTTTAAAAAATTAATCTGACCAAGAAAAGATTGCATAGATTTCTTGTTGTGAGGTAATGGTATTTCAGAAATTTCTTTGATTCTATCAGGATCAATATGAATTCCAGATTTTGATACTATGAATCCAAGAAGTTTTCCTTCACTTAAAGCAAAAAAAGATTTTTTCGGATTAAGTGAAATTCCATACCTTTGACAACGTTGGAAGATCTGTTTCAAATCTCTAATATGATTGCTTCGTTTTTTGGAATATACGGTTATATCATCCAAGTAAATTACCACTGATTTGTTAACTAATCCCTTGAAAGCAATATCCATGGCTCTCTAAAATGTGGCACCAGCATTGATCAGACCAAAAGGCATCTTTTGATATGCATAAGTGCCCCATTTGGTTCTGAATGTAGTTTTCAATTGATCATCAGGATGGACTAACACTTGATTGTATCCAGAGAAACCATCTAAGAAAGACATTAATTCTAATCTTGCAACTGCCTGTAATATTTGCTCCATAGGAGGCAAAGGAAAATTATCTTTTTGGCAGGATTTATTAAGATTTCGAAAGTCAATACAAATTCTAATGTCTCCGTTCTTCTTTCTAACAGGAACCATATTGGAAACCCATTTAGAATGTCGGACGGGAAAAATAATCTTGGCTTTCAATAACTTATTGAGTTCAAATTTGATCTGATTTTCTAGATTGGGGTGGATCTTTCTCAACTTCTGTTGGACAGGTTTTTCATCATTGATCATTGGGATAGTATGTTAGATGATAAAAGTGTCATAAGTTTTGAGTTCATCGTAGTTCCAAGCAAAGACACTTTTATATTGTTTCAAAAGACGAACATACGCTAATTTTTTTTCAGGAGCTAGGCCAAGGCCTAGGTTGATATTCTATGGTTTTGCATCAGTTCCTAGATTTACTAATTCATAATTCAAAGTTGAACTTTGCAGTTTTGAATTGGTAGATCTCTTAAATCGATCTTTCAAATCATAAAGGTCTTCTAACTTGACTACTGACTTTGGCATAGCATTATTGGTGCTATCTTGGAGCAATTGTCTGTCATGTTGGTCTTCATCAATTATCTTATTGGTGTAAGATCCTTCAGATGTGAGAAAATTTACAATATCAGGATCATCATTGAAAATCCTCCAATTGGTAACGTTATCAGGAATCGAGGGTCTAAATATTAATTCGATTGAAAATCGATCAGGACTAAAGTCTTCTGCAGGAATGAGCTTGGAAGCTACATTAGCTAGGAGGTCTGAACTAGCATTCTGAATTCTAGGAATTGATGAAATATTAAACGCTATAAACTATTCAGTCAGATCTTGGACTAAAGATTTATAATGCTTTAAATGACCTGATAAAAAATGTATAGTATTGCATACCTGTTTAATTACAATTTCCGAATCTCTGAAAACTTGTAGATATTTGATGTCTAATCTGATTGCTTTGTATAATCCTTGGACTAAAGCCTCGTATTCTGCGGTGTTATTAGTGCAATCAAACTCAAATCTACAAGTTAACATAATTTTGTTTCCCTCTGGACTAACCAAAACGCATCCTGCTCCTGCTCCTTCATTAGAATTAGAACCATCAAAAAATAATTTCCAAAATAAAGATTTATTTACAGGAGTATCTACAAAATTAATACATTTAGAACTATCTGTTTGGTAAAAAATTTCTATTTGAGATAAAAAACAATGTTCTAAATAAGGTGAAGTATGAGCATTAAAATTTCCTAAGAAAGAATCAATTGAATAATTGCCAATGATATTACTGCTGTATGCAACTGGTTCATTCTCTCCTTCCAATTCTGTTACTATGTATTTCTGATGTTTTTCTCGTTCAATCTTTATCTGATTTGGTTTACCATTGTAAGGAAGCCACATATGCGACCAATCAGTTGCAAAATATCCATGAGTGTTTTCTGACCAATCTCTGCTAAGAATTAAGCCATAAAATTCTGGAATATCTGCAACTAAAATATCAATGACTTGACATACCTTTGGATTTGATGACAATCTTATGGTAACCTGATTTAATTCGCCAATCACTTCAACTTGTGATCGATCTAGCTGGACTATGCGCACAGCAGATTTTTGTGTTTGAATGTTCAACTTTGCACATGTTGATTTTGGTAGAATATTAGATGAAGCTTCAGAATCCACTAAACAATTATGCAAATTTTTATTGAAAACTTCATAAGTAAGAAGAAATGGAGGAGTATGAGATCTTGACCTTCCTCCAATTAAAGCGATATTTTCTAGATCAACTTTACTGATCGCATTAGTTGGAGGTCTTCCCATCTCGTTGGAAGCTTGAGAAATCACAGGATCGGGCAAAGGTTTTTCTGGTACAGCATGTAATTCTTTCAAAAGTACCTTTTGTTGGTGTTTTAACTTGCTCAATTCATAAAAAGTGATGTTAGCCCTAGTCTTCTTCATGTCTTCTATGATATTATACTCCATTTCATCTAGAACAATCAGTGTTCTTGATGGAGTTGATGAATCTGTCTGGATTGGGCTGGTTTGAATTGCTTTAGATGTCGTTTTCTTGGGTGCAACTTTATCCTTAGTCAATGAGCTTGCGCTCTTTGACTTAGGAGTAGGTTGAGGAGGATCAAGTTGATTTCTACTTCGAGTGCTAACTAGGGATTCTCCTTGATATTCCTCATCTGGAAGGATGAAATCCCACATACCTTGTACTTCTACGACTTCTTCTTCATCAGTAGTTTCTTCAGTAGCAGTTTCTTCTTCTTCTTCTTCTGATTCAGCATTAGTTATAGCATTTGGTGGCTTTGGATCAATTGAAGTATTTCTTCTAAAAGGCTTGAAAGACTTTTTAGAAGATGTTTCTGCCACTTGTTTCTTAATGTCAACCATTTCGTTAGACATCGTTTTCAAAACTTTCTACAATCCTTCCAAATCAAATGGATCTTTTGATTGTTTTTTCTTTGGGTCTTCCTTAAAAGTAACCTTCTTGGATTTTCGTTCTTCTATCGCATTTTTCTTATCTAGAGCAATGATACGTTTTTCTACCGCTATTGCCTCCTTCATGTTTTCTTCTAAAGTTGTTTTGTTAGCCCTGTCAACAAAGATTGTTATGTTTGATGGTAAAGCAGAAATGTACCATTCACTTCTCACTTTTTCGCTAGGCTTGGAAGCAGTAGGAATTTTGTTTAACAATTTATTGAAACGTGAATTAAAATCCTTGACAAGTTATTTTGAATCAGCTCTAAGATTAGACAGATCATTGATTAATGTCGTTGTAGACCTGTCATCACCAAATTTAGTCAAAAATTGATCTCGAAAGATATCCCAACTAGTGATGGATCCAGATGGTAATGAGAAATACCATGATCCAGCTGCTCCTTGTAGAGTATAAGGGAAAAGTCGGACAACAGCATCTTCATTAATAACTCCATTGAGATTTATGGACAGCATAAAATTGTTTATATGTTCTTCTGCTAGCATGCCAGCTTCAGGATTAAACTTAGGCAACCATTTTTCAGGATGGGTTGGTAATTGACTCAAGGGTGCAGGCATTAAGACTACCCCTGGATTATTCCATGGCATTTGGGCCATCGCTGAACTACTAACAGAGGAAAGTGTAGAAGATGATGTCTGTGATTGGGAAGATGAAGATATTACAATTATAGATGATTGAGAAGGTGATGTGAAAGTTCTAGTGGAGTGAGGGACAATGGTCTGAAGTGGAGGGATGGATGGTTGACTTTGTGGTGAAGAGGTTGAGATGGATGATGATGATGAAAAAGTCTCGCTATCAAACCCTTTAGGTGATTTCCTTGCTCTTTTTCTTGTAGGTAAAGGTAATTCAGTTGGCTGAATGCCAAGCTTCTCACTCTGTAATCTAGTAAGAGGATGAGCAGGGTTATATTGCGAAGTCATACTGCCTTGAGATTTATCAGATCTTTGAGGTGATATTGAAAATCGCTGAAGTTTATGAATCAAAGATTCAACTTCAGGAGGTTCAATAGCAGATTCTTCTGAAAATTCAGGGTTTGTAGCAGTGTCTGTTCTTCTTTCGACTTCTGGCTCTAGATTTAAAATTTCTGAGTGTGATGGAGAAGTTGGGGGATATGGTGAGGGTGATTTACTCTCAGAATGGTATTTAGATTTAGATTCACTTTCCATTCATAGTTCTTTTCCCTCCTTCTAGCGCCAAATATGTTGAAGCCCCGAAAATCAGGTCTACAACAAGGGGGATACCCACCCAGTCCGGATTTTGGTTAGCAGCTCCTTTTCCGTTTGGCGTAGTGGGTCCGACTGGGGATAATGGGACCAGTTTCCCAATATGTGTGTGTGTGTGTTGAAAATATATATTTCTTCTCTAAAAAGGTTCCTAAGTGAAATTCTTTTATTCTATTTCTAATCTAATCATATGCAAGTTGTATTCTAATTTAAATAGAAATATCTGATTCTAAACTAAACCCAAGATGTAATCTTGTTTATGCGATCTAAAATAATTTCGAATAACAACCGATAATAAAGATTATTCAACTGTTATAAGAAAATAATTCAATAAAGATAAACCATTTTATATAAAAAGTTAGATGAAACAATTATGAAAAACATATCGCATAATAAGTTATTCATATACTAAGCATAAATAAATATCTATCACCGTACAGAAGTGCCAAATGATAACTTAAGCATTCAAGCATCAATATATAAACAATTGAACATAAATATTACTTTAACACAGAAGCAGAAATAGTTAAGAGATAAAAGTACCATTTATAACTGGTTCTACTCATGAGCTAGAAGCAATAATGATTTATCTCTTCTTAATCCAACATCTACTAAGAGTACAGAAATGCAACATCAGTAGTAGATATTAGACAAAGATATCAATAAATCTCGTTCCATTCATTCATCAAAACCTCCTCCGAGGGTGCAGAAGTGCATGTTCTGAGGACAAGTTTTTGACAAATTTCAGGACCCTTCTCTAAATGCATGAGAAGGGTTTAAATACTACTAAATAAATCTAATTATAGTTTATTACAAAAATTTAGGATTCGGTTTAAATGACCGTCCTTTTTCTAGGCAAAAATAAAGTAAAACTAAAACTAAATCTAAAATTAAAAACTATCAACTAACTACTTATGAATCTGGTCTTTGAATTTGCAGGCATCCAGCATTGATTTGAGAAGAGGAGGCTGGCCGACTTCAGATTTTAATTGTCCTGAAAAAAAGGAATCGGCAAGTGTTGGCGCGATCTTCTCAGCAAAATTAATGATGCAATTAAGAGCACTACATTGACTGTGTGGTTTTACCAGATATGTCCAATAAGAATCCCAATTTAACTTTGTCAATCCTTGAATTGATTTTGCATTTTCCTCAGTATTATGTTTCCACTCTGTTTGCAATTGCTGGGCTTGTGGTAGGTATCCTGGAATAGTTTCTGAAACCAAATTAACTTTGTGCAAATTTTCATTTACACAATCAGTCATGTTGCTTGCTGCTGTAGCTGCTTCCTCTGCTACTTCCTCTATCTCTCTGATCTGTGCATCCCAATTATTGAAGAGCATTTCTTTATGACCGTCATTGATAATTTGTGCCCCTACTCTTTTTCCTTCCTCTGTCTTTTGCCATGCCAAATAATTAGTAACTCTTTCATTAGTTAAATCATAATCATGTCGTAATTCTACAACATGATTAGTGATTTTATCACTTTCTTGACAAAAAGAGTTCCATTGCGAGATTTTTTGGCATAATATATCTTGTTGTTGTAGTAGTTGATTATTTAAAGAAATAGATTCTGAGATAAACTCTGTAAGCTTGGGGTCGTCTTTATGCATCTCTTACATAATCTGTATTTGTTTCTCTTTTTCAGCCAAGCTTTTCTGATATCAGATCTGCATTTGCTGAAACTCTTGCTGTAACTTTTCAAATTGTATCTGTGCTTCACTGTTGGCATGTGCTTGTTGCAATTGTTGTTGCAGAACTTGTATTTGATCCTCTTTTTCATTTAATAACAGTCGTACCTCAGATGCTTTGTCAATAGTTGCGGAGGCATAAGCTCCTGTAATCTGAGATAATTTAGTAAGATTTTCAGTGGGATCCATAGTAGGATCTTTCCATAAAACATCCAATTGTTTTACATGAGTAGAGAGTACACTTTCTAATTTCCTCTTCTTTCTTTGCTTCCTTACTACTGCTTTATGTTGTGGGTTATAGAATATATCCAGAGGAGGAATTTCCTCTATTTTAAGTACAAGCTCAGAGGAAGGAGTAATGGGTATATGTTATTTTTCTGTGACATTGCCACTTATTTCTGTAATCAAACCTTTTGCTGTCTGTACAGGAGTTTGTATGTTCTATCCTTCAACATTAATCAAATCATTAAATGTTTCCCATTCTTTATCTAACTGAGTGCTGATGGATGGTTGATGTACATTAAGAGGTGGAAGATTCAACTGTGGAGTGATTGAAGTCTGTTGTTGTGAAAGCTCTTTTGATTGAGTTGTATCCTTCACTGAGCCTTCACTTTTATCATTATCAGATTTTTTAGAACGTTTAGAAGTTTCTTTGCCAAACTTTGACTTAGACCTTTCTGTATCTGAGTTGCCACTGAGACTGACACTAGGAGTTGGTTCCCTTGTGGGTTCCAAGCGCAAATTATCCAAAGGAATAGTGGTCAATCTTCTTTCTCTATATACTTTAAACCCTTGAAATTCTTCTGGGGAGAACCGTGTTTGAGCTAAATGCAAAATTTCTTTAAATGAACATTTTTATTGAAACATATCATCAAAAAGATCTTCTTCTTCAGAAAATACTCTTACTTTGACTATAGTGGTGAAATCCTTGACAATACCATATGGATCAAATAGCCTTCTCGGAAACTTAAACAATTTTAAACATGTAACATTGTTTACTTCCTTAAACGCATGACCAACATCAAATAATGAAAATACTCTGCAGGACACAGGAAATTGTAGCTAGATGGCTTTCCTTTTATCCTTTAATTCTTTTTTCAAACCTCCGTCTCCACAGATTTGATATGCAATTTCCCGAGCTATAAGTTTATCCGGAACATATAAGGGCAAAACATGAGGAGAAGCAAAGCTTCCAAAAACCCTCACATAAGTAAACAATTCTTCTCCAAACCATCTTGCGACAGGGATAATGTCTACTTCTGCTTCAGGGGATAACCTTGGAGCATCCTTATTATAAAATACTCTGTACAAAGGCAACATTATGCCATGGCAAATTTCGTAAAAATGAGGAATGAATTTTGATTCCCACAATTCTTTGTGATAAACATGGATGGGTAGGGGATCCTGAATTGTCCATTGCCAACCCATTAAAGGGAACTTAGAAACAAAGCAGATTGAATCCATAACATAGGCAGATAGATAAAATGGAGGATAAATCCTCTGAGAGACAGTCCATTTAGACCGGTAATTGAAAATAGCCGTGGCTAAATTATCAGACAATATTTTAGCCCAGTCCACGATGGTAGCGTTAACAGCAACATTCAATAAAGGAAGCCATTCAGGCAAAAACTTATTAATGTCAGGCTTTCCAAAAAGCCTACATAGCATAACAGCAGCAAAATAATATGGAGAAGTGAGTGAGCCAGTACTGTACATATCGTGTTTATCTTTTTTCAATGGTTCATCTCTTCTAGACCATTCCTTAGTGCATTCCGCCAAATTTGCATTTTCCTTGGCAAATTTCTCCATAAATTGTTTGTTGTAAGTTGCCTGAGGCTCCAGCAAATGATACATAAGCCTCAAATCTTCTGGAGTGAATGACCCGATGAGCTCTTGACCTTGAGTTTTGAACTATCTGTCTGTAATATCAGTGCTATCCAACACCCATTTTACCATGTCTGTATATGGAAGAATTCTTGGTCTTGCTGCTACCCGGTGTAAAAATGAACAAGCCAGCTCTGTAAGAGACGCCTCAGAAGAATTACTTGAGCCTGCAGTAGCCGTAACATCCATTACCCTTGGGTTCTCTTCTTCAAGCAAATTAAACATACCCTCCCAAGTGGTGATACCAGCGTCCTTGTTGAAAGCAGTGTCTGCGTACAAGGATGCCATCTCTTTACTTTCAGAACTCGGAGCTTTATCTTTCTTTCCCATAATACTCTGATCATTTCTTTGTATAGTCTCTTGTTCTTTGCGCCTGTGGTTTTACGAATTAAGTGAGAATAATGATATGAGAAAGGTGACGGGATATTTTTAAATGCTGAAGGCGTATGAAATATATTATTTTAACGTGAAATAACCTTTCAATCAAAACAAAATCATTTTCATTAATAATTGACAATCTATTCATTAATTTGACATCAAAGCACATAACAGATATCGATTTATGGAAAGATTTTCTTTGTACAATGAGCTTTAAGAATGTGCGATCCTGCGATCTGCGATTTTCTTTGCAATATCGCAAAATTGCAATATCGCAAATCGCAATATCCACATCATCGCAATATCACAAAATCCGCATCATCGCCATATCACAAATCGCAATCTCGTAACATCGCAATATCGCGAAATTGCAATATCGTAAAATATATCATGTGAAAAATATCTATTAATATATTTTCTGCGATATGCGATTTTGCGATAAATATTTTAATGCATAGTTTTTGGATCGCGCTATCGCAATTTAGAAGATTCTGCTTTGCAAAAAGATATATTCTACTTTTTTGCGATGAATGCGATATTTTCTTCAAAGAAATATTTTATTCTAATTTGTCATAAACTTAAGTTTATTTAAAGATTTTCCAAATAATTTTCTTAAGTTAATGATAGTAAGTTTTATTGAAAATGGAAACAAACATCAATTAATTTTTTGGATCTTTAAACTAAGGGTCCCCACTTATTTACTATTATTACTAATACTAAATAAGGAGGGGGTTGTTGCTGGCCACAACACTCCCGTCATATAGAAAGACACACCACTATCAAGATACCACACCGATCCCATTGAGCTTGAAACCAAGCATGTGATCAAAGAGAAATCAAGTTCAAATTGCAAGGCTAAGGCCTCTCCAGTTGCAGCTCCAGTAGCCTTCTTGTTATTCTTTTCCTGTGGGAAGTTAGTGGCGAGATGCCCATGTTCGTGACAGTGAAAACACTTCACTTTGGACAAATCCAGCTTCTTGCCTTTAGCTTCGGATTTTGGATGGGATTTCTTCCCCTTCCCTTTCCTTTATTTGGAAGCCAAAGCGCAATTCTCTTCATCATCATCCTTCGATGAAGAGACATCCTTGGTACTTCGCCTTATCTCCTCCTGCACAAGATTCGACCAAAGTCGATCCCAACTCGACAGTTTCTCTCGTCCATTGACAGAGTCTTCGTAGCTATTCCAACTCTTCGGGAGCCCGAGGAGAGCCAAGCTCACCAAGTCATCATCATCAACTATAATCCCCACACTTCCTAGTTCATCCCTAGAATGGAAAAACTTCGTGAGATATTTCAGAATACTGTCGCCCTTCTCAATTTTTATTTTTTTGAGCTTATCTTTCAGCGCCAACTTCCTCTGGTCACTGTTTCTTTGGAAAATATTTGTCAAATCCTTCCACATTGCAAATGGAGTGTCTTTCCCGTGAAGGCTTGACACAATATGGTCTTCCACACCTTCCAACATAATTCTTCTTGTCTTTGCTACCTTCTTTTTCCATGTGTCAAGTCCTGCAGCATCACTAAAATTTTGAATTGACTTTGATAAGTCTTGTAAATATGTACATACCTTGCTTTCTGCAAGTTGTTTTTCCATATTTTGAAAAAAAATGAAAAATAATAAAAAAACAAAGAGGGAAAAAGTCCTAAAAAAAAAATCAAAGGACTTTGAAAAATATATACCCAAAAAGAAAAAGGAAATAAAACATGAAAGTGAACAAGTCCAAATGCCACTACTTTACTTTCACTGCAAAGAATAATGATTATGTGTAGAGTGTCAATAAATTCCATAATCCATAATCAGTTAAACAGTTTAATCTTAACTTTGCATGCTTTCAATTTCATGTTTTAGATAGTGAATAAAGATTTTTCAAACAGTTCAAACTTGAAAAATCAGTAGATAAGTAGAGAATAATGAGGTGCTCAAAGGTTTAAGCTAAGCCCTCGGATGAAATAAAGTAGATCTATATAGTTTTATGTTTTGAAAGAAAATGTTTTAAGGTTGCAAGCCTAAATTCACCTGCAAAATGAAGAAAAAATGTTAGAAATAAAGTTGGGTAGGTATAAAGCAGTGGAGAAAATGTAAATAATACATCATCGAGAAAAATCACTAATTCCCCCTCCCCTATGAGTATTCAGTATTCCAAGCTATCATTCAAACAAGCTCAAAGAATTTCTCTAACTTTTGTTGGGACCGGACCCAAGGCTCTATGACTGGTTAGTTAAAAATATTGAGTTCTTATGTTAAATCCTCATTTATCATCATTTACCCTTCATTCATACATTAAAACCCCTTTTTCCTAAGTAAGCACAGATTCTTGCTTAGTAAAATTGTAACCCTAGAATAATTAACTTTATCCCTTCAAAAGCATTCATAAAAACCCACAAAATTACATTTATCCTAAGTATTAGTGAAAGAAATATAAAGATGAGCAATGCTTGATTTTGTACTATACTTGGAGATAATGTGTGTTTTGTTTTACATTACCCATTCATATTAACTTTTGACCTATCTTATTAAATCCCTAAGAAATACCCTCTCCTAGTTATTAATTCCCTTATATTTAAAATACCCCAAAAACCCACTATTATAATGTTTAAGACCAAAGTCTATTATCCATGTGCGCAAATATAAAAACCCCAAATTAAAATCCCTTTGGTCTAAAACTATCGTTATTTAAATACCCCACCCCTATGGTATTTAAACTATTCAAAAAGTTTAAAAACTATATAATAAACTAAAATCCTCCCTGTATATGTTTATTATAACATCTCACAAATGTTTTAAAAACCATATTAATACCTCTGCTTATAACCATATATTCCAAAGCTTTTGAATAAATTAAATCATTTTTATAAGGTTCAAAAACCATAACCACTTATGTATAAAGCCCGCTCCCATATACATTTTATTAAAAGCTTGTATTTTATGTTTTAGACCTTTAACCCTCAGTTATATCATAAAGGTTTAAACACATTATAAACCCTTCCACTGCATTTGATCCACCCTGGTCCCACCATTACTTTTCAATACAACTCTCAAAGCAATCCTGACCGTTCGCGTTCATTTCTCAAATCCAACGGTCAATATCCAATATCGCATAGAACAGATGCACGACCGCTCGACAGCCAAAGCCACGCAAAATAGGCAGTTTTGTATCAACCCCTCCCCTCCACATGGCCTCTCCTAATTGGATCGCGTGGGTTTTGTTTAAAACCATTTACCACTAAAACTCCATGCAATAACCACCAGTTTTCCATTCGTGGAATTTCCAAAACCACCTTCCCACCTGATCGCGACTCGCATTCAATGCTGATTAATGCAACCAATATGTTTGTTAAACCTTTGAAAAACATACATTTTATTCTATATTGCGTGTTTAACCATTGTTTTACTTCCCCGATTGCATAAAACTGCTAAAAGCCTCCGGTTGTCATTTTAATGCCCAGAATGTCCGAATTCACCAAAAGAAACCTGTAAAGATTGCTGAAGAGTCGTACCTGCTCCAGATGAACCACTGAAGTTATCAAATCAACCTGAAGCTGAAGAAACCCTTTTAAAAAGTTGATACCTGCATCAAAACAGGTATTTTTCTCAGAATTCAACCTGCAACCAAATTGAAGAAACCTTTTAAAAGAAAGAGAAAGCATTCTAAAATTAAGAAATTGATTAAATCCAATTGCCCAAAAGTCCCAGAAACAGGCCAAACTCTGGAAAAAAATTTCCAGAAACCCTAGTTATCTGCTGCGAGATATTTTCAAGGAAATTTATCAGTTTTTCATAGTTTTGATGATCAATTTCAAGCTCTAAAAGGCCAGAAATCCTCTACAAGTGCCATAACCTTCTGTAAATCCTTTTTTCAATGGATTTTTAGCCCATTTTTCAGTCAAAAAACTCAGAAAACCCCTGTTTTCAATTTTATACCAGTTTTTAAAGCCTCATAACTTATTTGAGAAACCTAATTGAGCACAAAATCCAAAAAGACATTCTATTTTGCTAAATTTTCCCAATCAAGCCTCTATTATAGTAAAATTGCCTCTGCAAACAGTTTAAACTTGCAGAAACCAATCAAGATGCCTAAAAAACATAGTGTAAACAAGCCTGAGGGTTCTAAAACTCCTAAACCTACTCCTACCATGACTCCAAATACTGCAATTGTAGTCAACCCATTACAACCCCCAGTTATTGATATTGAGAATGTTCCCCTAGCTGATATTGACTTCAAAATAGCTGATCCTATAGTTGAATTCAATCTGTTAGATATCCACAACCGGTGTTTTGAAAAATCTCTAGATGATCATGAAGAAGTTCATATTTGAGAATCCAATCTGCCCAAATATGTAGTCCCCCTGACTCACCCTTGTCAAGAAATTATCATATTATGCCACCAATACTACATTCATGAACAAAGAGCTATTGTGAATGCAAATAAAGAGGTCCTATTTACCATTACTGCAGCGTCAATAAACCAAATGTTGCAGCTTCAACCAGACCCGCAAGCAGTTCCTTTTTCTATTGAAGCCCTCACTAAGCTATACATTGGCTTAGACTTTCCTAAAAGGTTTATGATTTTTCAGACTTTTATGTCCCTACATGTTGAAATTCCAAAGTTAAACCCTCCATATTCAATTGCCAAGTTCCCTGAAGATTCAAGGCATGTAATCTCCATGCTTTCCTTCATTCTTGGGTATTTCACTGATGAGCACAATGATGAATCTATCTTGGGATTTTTGTCCACCTTTTCTCCAGGTCAGCCACCTTCAGTTATATTTTACTATGTTGTTTTCATTGCTAATAGTATTCACTATCAATTGACTAATTTACAGCTGGAAGGAGTATTCATATATTCCTCTTATATTTTCCACTTGTTTATATTCTTTCAATCAGAGAGCTTTCCAATTTCACTTCAAAAGTTGGATATAGAAGGAAAACCTCTATCAGTTATCTTTTGGACATCTATACTTAGAAAATAAGGCACATAATTCAATTATTCATAGTTTGCAGAGTTGTTTTTACATCCATTGATCACCATGTTGACCAAAACAGATCAGCCTAGAATCAGTGAGGAAATAAAGAAAATATTGCAGCTATCAGAGCAAAGCAAAGTAGGTGATTGGTATTTTTATGAGAAATTCACTGAAATCAGAGTTTTTGGTTCTAACTTGTTGCCTTACAAGTTACCCAAGCATCCATCAATGAGGATATTTTCCTTAGAATACATTAGGCAGATCCTAAATTCAGATTCAATTAATTTCATTGCAGCCAAAAAGAAGACCCAATTCAAACTCAAAAATCAAATTGGGCCTTTCATATGTAATCACAGAGATGCAGAAAAGGAAGCAGCAATTCAACTACTGGAATATAAATTAGAAGAAAGTTTACCATGGAATTATGATCCACAAGGGATCTTAAGTAAACTAAGGGTAAAATGTAAATTGATACCCTTTATCCATGAGTCAAAGTCAGAAATAGAGAAGTTTTCTAATCAAATTGAGTGGGTTGAAAACACTTTAACTGAGGCAATTAACCAAAGGAATACTAGTCACATTTTGGAAATTGCCAAATAGCGAGAGACATCCACTAAGAGAATCAGAGAGAAGGAGCTTATACTGCAGAGACTACAACAGAAACAAAGTTTAAGATCATTTACAACAAGAGGTAAAAACTGGATACAGCAGCTAAAGGTAAAGTAACAATAGATGTTGAAGAAACACAGCCCTTGAATACCAACACTGATTTACCAGAGACCAATGTAGCCACTGTAATCATCAGTGAGCCAAATCAGAATCAAGAACAACTGAATAATGAAGATGCACAAATAATGGAAAGGCAGCAAAGTATGGAGGCTTCTTCCTCACATTCAGCTAAGGAAAAGGATTTAGATATTAAGGAAAAATACAAGCAAATCAAATTGAAGAATCAGGAAATAAAAACTGAAATATATTCTCAGTTTTTGAAGCAAAAGCCAGGTAATCAAAACATATTCCTATCAGCATTTTATTATTCAACTAAAAAAATTATTATGGCATTATTACAACCCACAGTATCAATGCCCAAGACAGTTTCTGACTATAAAAAGGTTGATATGGAAGTAGCTACAGACAAAATCCATGAATTGGATCATATTGAGTTTCATAGGAAAACCTCAGAGATGTTGTATTCCACAGTCACAACAAAACCTATGAGTTCTCATAGGCTTCAAAATACCATCTCTAATATGCAAGATAAAATGAAGATGGATAAAGCTTCATTATATGCAAAGGATCTAAGGATAAAGGCCTTACAAGATTTAGTATTACAGGTAGGATATGATCCTACAAACATCAAAACAGCAAAATCATTGGTTAAAAAGAAAAATGAGGACATAGCTACCTTGAGGAAACAACTCAAGTTTCCTCAAGGTGAGCATCCTCAGACAAAGGAAGTTTTACAGGATCAAAAGGAAAAATATGAAATGATGAGTTTGATACTTCAACTGACAGCTCAAATTAAGGAAATGGAAGTACAAATGGACCAACTTGTCCAAGAAAAGGAGACAGTAAAAGAACCAATGATTCCCACAGTTATCCCAGTCATCATTGCAGCAGTGCCTTCCACTTTAGGAGAAAAATTGGCACCCAAAGAGCCACTGGCCACTGCACTGACAGTGACTTCTTCAAAAACTTCAGTAACTAAATCCTCTACAACAGTGTTGCCACCTATAGATGAAAGCAGTCAACTAGTAAAAGCAATGGAAGAGATGTCCTTGAAGACAAATGAAATCAACAGATTGACAAAGATAATTGAAAATCTTGAGAAGACAAACAAATCAACGCAAATAGATGCTAAAATACATCAGCAAATGCCCATAGATTGAGTGAAGAGGTAAAGAAGCTCCAAAAAGAATTAACTCTCAAGGATCAGATATCATATATTAAAAATTACCTATGGAATAATGTAATTGAAGCCATCCATGATGTATGGCCTTCAATTCAGGTAATTTTTTAGCAGAGAGAGTTATTATTGGAAGCCCAAGCAAAGATCCAAAAGACAAAAGATGATTTAGCTGATAAACCAGAACAGGTTGTAAGGTTAATCAATTTCCTCAACAGCAAAAATAGACAGTAACTTGAAGAATTAAAAATCAATGACAGGACATCAACTATCTTAGAAATTAGGAAATTTACCACCAAAAGAAATTTAATGAGACAGCTTGAAGAGAAATGTGAAGGAATGAATACTGCTATAACCAGATTCATGGTTAAATTCACCAATTTAAGGCAAAAGGGACTTCCTGATATCATGGTTATTAATGATAAGTTAATGCCTCAAAATTATTATGAAAAGAAGATAAGATAATATGCTAAGGAGCAGGTGAACAAGCCAACAGGTCAAGATATTCCCACAAGAAAAGTATTGTTAAAAAGTTTTGAAGATTTGTTTTATTTGATCAAGAACTTATTTGTCATCAAGCCCACATTTGCTAGGTACATTGAGGCTGATGAGAATATTAGGAAACTCAAAAATATTCAAATTCCTAAAAATGAGGATTGGCAAGCATTGATTGATTTGTTATGAAGAAAGAAAGACAAACGAATGAAGAAGAAAAAATATGTTTACTATTTTCACTGTCAAAACAGATTTTACAGCAGTAAAGCAGTTTCACTGAAGAGAAAGAGTATCAGTGAAGGTGGCTTAGGTTCTAAAGAATATCTAAAAGTCTAGAAAAAAAGACACATAAGCAGCCAACTGCTTCTTATCTTAAAAAAGTTTCTATTTATTTTGAATAAAATAGGACAGCTTGCTGATTTGTTAAGCAAGTTGTCACTATTATTGTTGAAAGATATTTTATTTTCCTAAGTTAATTCCTATAATTCATCTAGGATATTTTTTCAAACATTATGTATAAATACTTCACTCTTTTGAAGTATTTTTGTGTGGAATAAAATTGCTAGAGATTAATATAGATATTTTGTTGACTTGAAGGCTTTGGATTTTAATTTTGAGTAGCAGACTGGATCACCTAGTTGGCATCATACTTCAGGATCCCTGTGATAAGCTATCTGGAGTAAAGTACTCTCTAAAACTTGTCATTGTAATATTTTTTTCTTACATGCATACATCTGTGTTTTAATTCTAAATCTGAATGTATAACTAGGAGTATTACTACAGGATATGTTAATAGCACCCCGTTTTTAACTAGTTATCATTTATTTGTTTTCTTATGATTTATGGTGTAGGGAACCCTTAATTTCTCCCTCTCCCGTTTGACCTCTATATTCTACTTCCCTTTTCCAGATTTAAGGATTCTTAAGTGCCCTTTATCCTGATCATACCATCTCAAAAACCAATTTTCCAAGATCTCCAAGGGTTATGTATCTTGCCCTGCATACATTTGACCTTTTAGGCCTTGATCCCAATTCTGTTAGCTTGAAATAGACTCCATAGCCCAATGGACAAGTATATTTCCCTCTATCTACCCTCCAAGTGAAATTTTCCCACCAAATCCAACAAAACCAAACCAAAATTTCACTTTCATAGCTAGCCTAATATTCAAAATTTAAACAAAGTTAAACTTGAAAGAGAGAGCCCTTTCTGAACCCTAAGAAGGCTAGATCCTAGAGTTTGAAGTAGGTTTGTCGTTACCTCTAGTATTCTTTGACTAAAAACCAAAATCCCACAACTTAAGAATTTACTGGGGTGATAACATTACTGGCGACCATACTGGAGAGATAACCAGTCCTCAATCATAAAATTAGTCTTAAAGGAATCATTTAATTTATCCTTTTACTTTAAGATTGTTTTTATAGGTTGTGGGTATTGAAATTTTGTAATTTTGGCTTCTAGGAAAGTTTATTATACCAGGTCTAACCCGGATCCTAAGCTTGTTGTTATAGTAGATGACCCAGACCGAATTGGTAAAAAGAAAAAACAAACAGAAAACTTAGAGGCTAAAATCTCATTAATAAAAGTCAATTCATTACCAAGTGAATTAGTAAGTCTGCAAGATATTGATTTTGATCTGAAATTTGAACATTCATTATTTAAAATTAAATCTGAAAGTGATTTAAAAACTGTTGTTTTAGATCCTACTTTTATTTCATTTTTGAATGCAAAACAAAAATCTATTGCGGTAAATTCTAAATCTAAGAAAGTTGAATATCAGACCAAAGTTGAAGAAATTAATGTTACTATTCTAAAGGATACTGATGAAGCTATTGAATTAGCTCATTTATTGACTTATGCAAACAGACCTCCAGTTTTTCAATTACACACCACAATAATTCCAGCTAGAGATTCATCTCTATATGTTGTTACATCATTCATAAATTCTTCTACTAGCTCATCTACAGATCCATTCATCCCTAAAATACCTCTACAACCTAGAGTATTATTTCCACCAATCACTTCATCCACTATATCCATTACTTCACCTTTTGATTTCTTAAATACATCATCCTCATTTCCCAGCACTTCAAATACAATCTATAGTTCATCCACTATCATTTCCAGCATAGATCCAAGCAGTTCTACCTTACCTCCTAGCCAAACTAAGCTTCAAGCTATGGCTGCTAGATATGCTCCCCTTGTCCTACCACAACAGCTTCATGATATGCCATAAGATTATCAAAATAAAATACCACTTTTTGATGGCGCTACACAATATACTGCTCAACAACACATTGCTAATATGAAAAACTTCTTTGAAATTTATGAAATTGATGATTCATATTTTCAAATGAGACCGTTTACTCAAACTTTAACAGGAGCAGTTAAGAAGTGGTTTAAATATTTCGCTGCTGGTAGTGTAACTGATTTAGCTGTCCTTTTTACTTTGTTTTTAAATAAATGGGAAAATAAAAAGAATCCCCTCCAAATTTTGTCTGAATTTGATTCTTTGAAAAGAGCTCCAAATGAGTCAGTCCAAGATTACTGCACCAGATATAATAGTGTCTATAATTCTATCCCTGCAAATCTGAAACCTACTCCTTATTCAGTTCTGCTCAAATTCCCTGATGGATTTGACATAGATATGGCTTACCAATTAAGGGAAAGAGATGCAGACACCTAAGAAAAAAATCAAATTGATGTAGTTAGTGTAGAAGTGAACATTCTAGCCAGAAAAGCTAGACTTAGAAATGAAAGAAGAGTGACCATTCAAGAAAAAAAAGTTAATTCAGACACAAAAATGGATGTTATAGCTAAAACCTTAGAAAGAGTGATTGATAGACTAGATAATATAGAGAGAAGACCTCAGTGGGATAACCAACAACAGATCAGAAATCCCAATTTTAGAAAAAACATAAATTCTAGAAAAGCAAAAGAAACATCCCTAGACCAAACAATTAGACCACCTTTCCAAGATAACTATGCTGAAATTCTCAGAATAATAATGATGATGAGGAGGATACTATTAATCTAATGCGAATTGATGACAACAAAACTATTTTCCTTACTCAGGAAGATCAGGAATTGTTTGAACTTCAACAACTTAAATTAGATTCTAGTGAATCCTTTGATTATAAGCAAGGTTATGACTATGCAATAAATGAAATACACAGCCAATATAACCTTAGAAACAAGAAAAACAATGAGTCTTATACTAAGAAAACTTCCCAAAATTAGAATCAGAAAACAGTAGAAGCCCCTAAAACAAAAATTCTGCAAATTCTCCCAAGGTAAAATAAGCAAAACTCAAATTCTTCCCAAAACATTTCTAGTCCTAAGAAACCATCAGGCCCTAAAATTGTTGATATTACTGATGAAGTTTCTCAAGTTTCAAAAGATTCACAAAAATCTATTGTTGCTAAAGCTTCTAATTCTATAAAAACAGTAAATTTAGATCCCAAAAAACCTTCTACTGATCCTAAAGTTGTAGGCCCAAAAGTTGTTACTTCAAAAACATACATCTGCTGAAAATTCTAAGTCAGAAAGAACATCTACTGCTTCACAAACAATCCCTGAAAAGAAAGTTAGAAGTAGTAAAACACAAGAAACACAAACAGAGAATCCTAAAACAATTGAAAATGAAAAAACAACTGTAGAAAAGCAAGACAAACCAACACAAACTACAGCTACCAAAGAAGAACTGATTCAAATCGGTAAAACTCAACCTGCATTTAACATACAATCAGAAATTGCAAAACTTAAAATACCAATTCCTTTGACTGAATTGGTAAAGAATGACTTGTATAAATCAACCATAATTGAAACATTAAATATGAATGATGGAGAAGAATCCATAAATCTAAATGATGATCAGCCAAAGTTGATTTTTGGCCCAGATGTGAATGGAAAACATGCAGAGGTGCAGTTCCTCCATTTTATATCAGTCTCACTATTCATGATCAAATTCTACATAACACAATGCTATATTCAGGGGCTTCCCATAATCTAATTCCCAAAGCCATCATGGAAACTCTAAATCTAGAAATTACAAGGCCATACAAATATTTGTTTTCTTTTGATTCTAGTAAAGTTAAATGCTTAGGTTTAATCAAGGATTTGTGTGTAAATCTAGTTCAATACCCTGGTAAGAGTATATTAATGGACATTATAGTAGTTGATATCCCACCAAAATATGGTATGCTACTTTCTCGCTCATGAGGAGCAAAGTTGCAGGGATCTCTACAATTGGACATGTCTTATGCTACTATATCAGTGTTTGGCCAGCCTAAAAAGTTATATAGGGAAACATTAATGAAGTACATGGTCAGTAGTGTTGAAAGACCTATAAATTACCCCATTTACTCTACACCAACTGACCTTGATTCTTTCATCCTTTGTAACTCTGAAACAAATGAAATCCAAACTAAACTATTGGATAAAAAGAGAGCACCAAACAATGATAATATTTTTCATGAATCTCAATGGCATTTAGACTTTTATGGTTCAGTGAATAAGTTAGGAGCAGGAGCAGGAGTCTGGATAAAAAAATATGGAGACCAATCATTCTGAAGGTCATGCTTTTAGGCTAAATTTCAAATGTACAAACAATATGGCCGAGTATGAAGCCCTCATCCTAGGACTCCAAATCATTAGGAACTCAAGAGGAAAAAAAAAATTAATCATGGGAGATTCAGATTTGATCATAAAACAAGTAAATGGAGTTTATTTTGTTTACAATCCTAGACTAAGCAGATATAGAGACACTGTCATAGATTTAACTGATGATTTATTGGAATGTAAGTTTGTTATTATACCTAGAAAGAAAAATATACAAGCTCATTGTCTTGCAACTTTTGCTAGTACATGCAATTTACCATTTCAACCTAATCACAGATATACTGCTGAAGTCAAACATAGGCTAATAATTCCATATAATCTTAAGTATTGGAAATTTTTTTCTCAGGATGAACAAATTTACAAGTTTATGAACAATGAAGGAGAATTTCATAGTTGTATTATAGTTACAGATTGTACAATAAATCATGATTTGGATTGTGAGATAGATTTAAATAACTTAGATGTAAATAGAATAAAATTTGAAAAACTTACTAGATTTAGCCAAGCTGACATAGATAGCTTAGAAAAAGTAGAGATTGAAGAAATTATTGAAGATGAATTAGGCATATTTAATCTTAAAGATATTTTTTTACCTAAAGATTTAACCCCCTTAGAGGATCTTTTTTACTCCAATGATGTAGCTAGAAAACCAAAAATGGAGCCAGTAAGATCTGACATAGAAGAATGTAACATTGGTACAGAGTCAAAACCAAAGATAATCAAATTGTCCAAAATTTTACCTCAACAAGAAAAGGATAAATATATTAAGCTTTTAAAGGAATATCAAGGTGTGTTTTCTTGGAGTTAGGAAGATTTAAAATCTTATGATACAAACATAATCCAACATAAAATTCCAATAAAAGAAGATCAAAAGCCATTCAAACAAAAGTTGAGAAGAATTAACCCTGCGCTATTAACTTTGATTGAAAAATAATTTAAAAGAAGGTATGATGCCTAAATTATTGCACCAATCAGATATTTTGATTGGGTTTCAAACCTAGTTCCTACAAGAAAGAAAACAGGAGAAATTAGATTGTGTGTTGACTTTAGAAATCTTAACAAAGTATCTTTAAAGGATAATTACCCTTTACCTAAAATGGATCACATATTACAAAGGGTAGTAGGTTCTTCAAGCATTTCATTATTAGATGAATTTTCAGGATACAACCAGATCCTAGTTCAAGAAGAAGACCAAGCTAAAACAGTATTTACTACTCCTTGGGGCACTTTTATGTATGTAAAAATGTCTTTTGGTCTAATGAATGCAGGAGAAAAACCTTTCAAAGGCCTATGGACATAGCCTTTGAAAATGAAATACATGAGTTCTTAGTAATTTACTTAGATGACATTACTATGTTTTCCAAAACAAATAATGAACACTTGGATCATTTGAGACAAGTTTTTATTAAATGTAGGAAATATGGCATCTCTTTAAATCCTAAGAAAAGTATATTTGGATTAGAAGAAGGTAAGTTACTTGGACATATAATCTCAAAATAATGAATTAGGATAGATCCTACTAGGATAGAAGAAATTCTGAACATCAACCCACCAAGAAACATCAAATAATTACAAGAATTTTTAGGTAAGATAAATTTTTTAAGAAGATTCATATCTAATTTAGCTGAGATAATTAGAGAATTGAATAACATGCTCAAAAAGGATTTAGTTCTTAGATGGACTGTTGAGGCTAAACAATCATTTGAATCTATCAAACAAGCCTTAACCAAAACTCCAGTCCTAATAAGTCCTGATTTTAAAAATATTTCATGATTTTTTCATTTGCTTCAGAACACACCATTGCTGCAGTTTTACTGCAGAAAAATTACCAAGGATTTGAACAACCCATAGCTTTTTTCAGTAAAGCTTTTAGAGATGCCCCTTTGAAGTATAACATTATGGAAAAACAAGCCCTAGCCTTGGTTAAGGCCATTAAAGACTTCATAGTTTATATTCTCTACTCACACATTATTGTGTATGTCCCAAATTCTATAGTTAAAGACATTCTTACTCAGGATGGTCCTGATGGAAGAAGAGGTAAGTGGATTGCCACTATATTAGAATATGACATAGAGATAAAACCCACCAAGCTCATTAAATGTCAAGGATTAGCCAGACTTATGGCTGAATCTAACTGCAATGCCCTAGACATAAATTTTATTGCCCAAGTAGATGATCAGGAAGAGATGGCGACTCCATCGATCAGTGAAGCCTTTTCACACTCACCTTGGTATACAGATATTATATTTGTACTCCAAAACTTTGAAGCTCCTCCTAGATTATCAAGAACCAAAGCTATATTTTTAAAACTTAAAGCAGTAAGATTTTGTATCTTAGATAATGTACTTTTTTAGAGAGATCATAGTGGAAGAAGCTGACAAAATACTTGAAGAATTTCATGCAGGTGATTGTGGAGGACATTTATACTGGAAAACTATTGCTAAAAATATCCTGAGAGCTGGTTTTTACTGGCCTACCTTGTTTGCTGATGTCAAAAGATATGTTACTTCATGTCATAAGTGCCAAATTTTTTAGGGTAAGAAGAAATTACTACCCCTCCCTTTAAATACTATTTCAACTGAAATGTCATTTCAACAATGGGGTTTAGACTTCATTGGGGAAATTCATTCTCCCTCTTCAGGCCAACATAAGTGGATTTCAATAGCCACTGATTATTTTATCAAGTGGATTGAAGCCATACCCTCCAGACAATCCACAGATACTGTCATTATTTCCTTCCTATAAAACAACATCCTTTCAAGATTTGGATGCCCTCAAAAGATAATTACTAACAATGCAACAGCATTCAAATCCAAGAAAATGATTGACTTTTGCCACAAATATCATATTACCCTAGGCCACTCTACTGCATATTACTCCCAAGGTAATGGCCTAGCTGAATCCTAAAAAAAAAGCCTTGTAAATATCATCAAAAAGTTACTTGAAGACAATAAAAAGACTTGGAATGGGAAGTTAGTCAATGCCTTATGGGCAGATAGACTTACTACTAAAAATCCATTAGTACTTCACCTTACCAACTAGTTTATGGAATGGATGTTGTTTTTCCTTCCTCCCTAGGTGTACCAGTAATGAAAATTATCCAAGAATTATAGGTTTAAACAAATGATATACAAAGAAGGATAAATCAAACTATTCACTTGCAACAAACAAGGGAAGAAGTTTATATCAAATCTCAAGTCATTCAGGATAAGATGAAGAAAATCTATGATAAAAAGACTAAAGAGGATGATTTTTACATAGGAGATAAAGTGTTAAAATGAGATTCTAGAAGAGAAGACAAAGTAAAACATGGAAAATTTGATTTTCTATGGAAAGGACCTTATGTAATTTATGGATATAGAGGTAATAATGATTTATTTTTTAAAGAATTAGATTGAACAGATCTGCAAGAAGGACCAGTTAATGGCAGAATGTTGAAGCACTACTACTCAACTGAGTTAAGCAATAGTTAGTTTTTATTCACTTTGATCATTGTACATATACATTGCAAAGTTTAGATTGAATTGGATGTTTCCTTAGAAAAGTTGAATCCCGAAGAGAAGGCCCTAAGCTTTGAAAAGTAAATATCATAAATATGAATAAGTTGCAGATATCAGAAGACATTTACAGGATCAGCACAGTCAAATTTCAAAGGCTACTAATCTCAAAGTTCTTGATATTTCACCAAAAAATGTCATCCCCATGTGGAGCCACTGTTAGGGTCCTATAATAATAAAGTTCATAAAATTTTGAATTGAATTTTATAAGTCTTGTAAATATGTACATACCTTTCTTTCTACAAGTTGTTTTCCCATATTTTGAAAAATTGAAAAATAACAAAAAATCAAAAAGAGAGTAAAAAGTCCTAAAAGAAAGATCAAATGACTTAGAAAATACAAACCCAAAAACAAAAGAAATAAAACTTGAAAGTGAGCAAGTCCAATGCCACTACTTTTACTTTTACTACAAAGAATAATGATTATGTGCAGAGTGTCAATAAATGTCATAATCCATGATCAGTTAAACAATTTAATCTTAACTTTTCATGCTTTCAATTTCATGTTTTAGATAGTGAATAAAGATTTGTCAAACAGTTTAAATTTGATAAATCAGTAGATAGCTAGAGAATAATGAGGAGCTCAACAGTTTAATATGAGTCTTCGGATGAAATAAGGTAGATTTAGATAGTTTTATGCTTTGAAAGAAAATGTTTTAAGGTTGCAACCCTAAATGCCCCTACAAAATGAAGAAAAATTGTTAGAAATAGAAGTTGGGTAGGTAGAAAGTAGTGGAACAATCATGTAAATAATACATCATCGAGAAAAATCACTAATTCCCCCTCCCCTATGAGTATTCAGTATTCCAAGCTATCATCCAAACAAGCTCAGAGCATTTCTCTGACTTTTTTTGGGACCGGACCCAAGGCTCTATGACTGGTTAGTTAAAAATATTGAGTTTGTATGTTAAATCCTCATTTATCATCATTTACCCTTCATTCATACATTAAAACCCCTTTTCCTAACTAAGCACACATTCTTTCTTGGTAAAATTGTAACCCTAGAATAATTAACTTCATCCCTTCAGAAGCATTCATAAAAACCCAAAAAATTACATTTATCCTAAGTATTATTGAAAGAAATATAAATATGAGCAATGCTTGATTTTGTACTATACTTGGAGATAATGTTTATTTTGTTTTACACTACCCTTTCATATTAGCTTTTAACATATCTTATTAAATCCCTAAGAAATACCCTCTCCTAGTTATTAATTCCCTTATATTTAAAATACTCCAAAAACCCACTATTATAATGTTTAAGACTAAAGTCTATTATCCATGTGCGCAAATATAAAAACCCCAAATTAAAAGTCCTTTGGTCTAAAACTATCGTTATTTAAATACCCCGCCCCTATGGTCTTTAAAATGTTCAAAAAGTTTAAAAACTATATAATAAACTAAAATCCTCCCCGCATATGTTTATTAGAACATCTCACAAATGTTTTAAAAACCATATTACTACCCCCCCTTATAACCATATATTCCAAAGCTTTTGAATCAATTAAATCATTTTTATAAGGTTCAAAATCCATAGCCACTTGTGTATAAAGCCCGCTCCCATATACATTTTATTAAAACCTTGTATTTTATGTTTTAAACCTTTAACCCTTAGTCATATCATAAAGGTTTAAACACATTATAAACCCTTCCACTGCATTTGATCCACCCCGGTCCCACCATTACTTTTCAATACAACTCTCAAAGCAATCCTGACCGTTCGCGTTCATTTCTCAAATCCAACGATCAATATCCAATATCGCATAGAACAAATGCACGACCGCTCGACAGCCAAAGCCACGCGAAATAGGCATTTTTGTATCGACCTCTCCCCTCCACATGGCCTCTCTTTATTGGATCACGTGGGTTTTGTTTAAAACCATTTACCACTAAAAATTCGCGCGATAACCACCAGTTTTCCATTCGTTGAATTTCCAAAACCACCTTCTCGCCTGATCGCGACTCGCATTCAATGTTGATTAATGCAACCAAT